>JAHPZR010013996.1:5000-21418 GCA_019787425.1 Platygyra sinensis
TGACAGTAAAACTATAAACTGTACTGAAAACATTCAAGAGAATTCTGTCAACAAGTTTACATGTAACAGCTTAGTTTTGTGTGTGTTTCTTCGCTTTGGTAATTCTTTACTGTAGTGCAGAGAAGGGTTCGAACAATTTTCTCCAAAACACTAAAACAATGCGGCCCGATCAACGATCATGATTGTCCACATGTTTTAAGCATCTATCAAAAGCCAATGTTATGTTTGCTAGCCACACAAAAGTGACCTAGTACATTTCTTTTTCTGCTGAGACTGTACTAAAATCACAGTTCGGATCAGTAAAGTGCATTTCTTGGTGTTTTGAGTGCAGCTACGTTCACAAATTTCGTAAAACTTTTTGTTCACCCCTTTTGCCAGGAAAAAATCCATATGTTTGATCAGTCACAACAAAAGACCATCTTTTTAAAAACAAATGCAAAACGAGTGTCGACTAAATTCTAGTTTAGAAATCAAGTTAATTTCAATCTCACTGACTTCACAATGTTATCACACACATTACTTTTTTTTAAGTTTTTCTTCCTTAAACTGCCCTAATAAAATTGGAAGTTTCTGATATTTTTCACTGTAATATATTTCACGTTACAGAAAGTTGATTCTGTTCAGATTTGTAAGCAATGCATTAAGGTGAGACCTTTTACTTTAGGATTTATATGTATAAAAGAGAGGATATAATTTACATGGCATGTGGAAATAGGAAATTCCTGTTTGAGTGTTTAAAAATATTTTGCGAGTGACAGTAGCGAAGGAGTGATATATTTTTTAACACGAAAAAAGAAATTTTACATCTGCAAGTGGGCATGTAGTATTCTATTTGATATATAAACATCAGAGAACTATCAAAGCTTTAAACTTTTACTGTGAAAGGCACAATGTATTATGTAACCAATAGCAATGGTGAAATCTTCACTTGTGAAGATAATATGTTACCTTCAGATGCAAAGATAACATGTTCTCACATAAAAGCTAAACTAGTATATCACAGGTGTTAATGTAATAAGAAACTTTAGGATATCTTTTTATAACAGAATATTTCCAATAATTCTAAATAGTATATCAACATCAAGAAAACTACTTGAATAAACAGCTATTAAAGAGCTGACCGAGTTTTTAACGATGTAAAAGACATCAAACTAAATATAAACTAAATGTTCTCTTTTCAGTATTACAATGTGCAAAAGTGATGATCTAGCCACCCTAGGGAGCCCAGGCTCAGCTCGAAAAAAATTGAGGGGGGGCTGCGTCATGCACCATTGGGGCAGTTAGCCCAGGCCTTGGTCTAGCTACCCTAGGGAGCACAGGCTCAGGTGTTGAATTTCAGGCCCGCTAGGGGGGGTGGGTTTGTTCAGTGTTTTGACTTGTTTAAACAAAGACTTTTGCTCTGCCTTAAGGGTCAGTACTGGTTCTTGACTTTGCTTATTGGCAGCTGGCCTTAGAAGCCGGCTGCCTCCTGTTAGCTTAGCTTTGACCGTCGACGGGAGGAGTACCTTGGGTTAGGTGGGGGGGCCTCCAGTCCCTACAGGGGGAGGGCAGGGTGGGGGAAAATGGCCTGGAGTGCATTTAACTTTCCCAGGCTATCTTTTGCTAAATCAGGACAGATGTATGCATGCCATATTTAAGAAACCTTTAAATTTAGCAAATGAAATATTAAAGCTTGAACAGAAACAAGATGTTTCAGCTGGTCTTTTAAACCTGATGTTTGGATACTGACAAAAACCATCTGAAATAATTTTTATAAGTGTAAAGAGCTCAAAACAGTGTAATTTAACAATTAATTTGGAAGAGCATTTGTTTTTACAGAAATTATAGAATTCAATCATTTTCTGTCAAATTATAATTATCTGTATGCATACATGAAATATGCCAGTTTAGATTTGGTGACAGGAACAAATATCAATATCTGGAATCTGTTAGTATTTCTAAGAGTTTAATGGCATATTCATGGTATCTATGTCCTTTTACATACCCTTGAAAACTCGTGAGAATTTTTTAAGGGGATTTTCATGGTATCCCTTGCCCTTTATCTACCCATGAAAATCCCGACAGCCCAATGGGGCATAAGCAGTTAAAATGCCATGAAAAGATACACAAATTTTCATGGTCAATGAATATTTCCATATTCACAGGGCATTCATGGGCAATTCATGGGCCATGAAAATCATGAACCCATTAAATTCAAAACCATGAAAATCCAGGTTTTATTTTCATGGCATAATACATTCACCATGAATAACCCATGAAATTTTGGACCTTGCATCAGTAAACTTTCATGGTATTTTCAAGGGGATTTGATGAGTTTTGCATAATGTAAGAGATTTCATGGGTCATGAATATGGAAATATTCACAGGATTTTCATGCCTTTTTTAATGCATTTTTCATACTTTTTCATGCCATCAATCCCATGAAAAAAGCCATGAAAAATGCCATGAAAAATCCCATGAAAAACCTTTGAAAAGGTCATGAATTTATGATGAATTAATTCATGGTATTTCCATGGCTTTTGAGTTCATAGTGGACACAGCATTGCATAAATTGTGGTCCAAATGCATTTGTGAGGAGGTCTCAGCCATTACTGCTTGGGCGGTACCCAGCGGGGAATATCTTGCTAAGTTTTGCTATCCTGATGGCAGAAGCATCCCTTAGTAAAATTCTTTTGGTCCCAAAACACATGGGCATGTCTATATACAGCGCACATACTTATTTTGTACACCAAAGCAAGTTTCTGTTCCCAGCCATTTTGACCTACTGGGAACGATACCAGTCCCAGCTGGTTGAAGAGATTAAGAAACAGGGAAGGGCCAATTGGTGTGGAGATGGGAGATTCAACTCCATGGGACACTCTGCAAGATATGGAGCCTACACAATGTTCTGTTGTGCAGTTGCTAAAATTGTACACTTTGAGCTGGTTCAGGTATGTTGTCATCCAAAACATGGATAAGAAAAAAAAATAAGGCTGCTGCCTCCATGAAGGCATCTACTCAAGACTGGCACAGAAATAAGTTTTGTACATGCAACAATCCTATTTTCATTTACAACTTGATCCAGCATAGAAGACAGACTACATACCACTATCGAAGTCCCCCATACATGTAGATCCAAATGTCTGTCACTAATACCAAAAACTTATAGGAGTTAAGATGTTCTAGTGGTGTATATACATGTAAAATCTGCTTTTTAATGTTAGGCAAACCAAGTTAGGAGCAGCAGTGACATGGAGCTGAAAGGGGCACAAGACAGTTTTGCCTTCCTAAAAGCAGCTGGGTTGGGTATATCAGACAGTCACCATTTAATCACTAAATGGATAAGGGAGCAGAAGCCAGCAACAAGTCACTTCTTTGATATTTGGCATGTTGCCAAATCATTGACAAAGAAGTTACTTCAAGCTGGAAAGGAAAGTGGCTGTGAACTCCTTGTGAAGTGGCAAAAAGCCATAAAGAACCATTTGCATTGGTGTGCTACCTCTACCAAACTTCAATTTGGGGAGCTGATTTTAGCAAAGTTGAAGTCCACTATTAGGCATGTCTGCAATAAACATACTCACCACCCAGAACCCCTGTTTAAACAGTGTGTTCATGGACCTCTATCAAGACGGTATTGGCTGAAAAAAGGTGAAGTAATTTCCAATCATGCTGTTTTTTACATGCTTTTAATTTTCTTCTATCACATTTTCATGCAGCAAATATCTCCAGTTGAAGTCCAGTGTATTTCAGCAAAATTTCTTTTCTTCCCTCACAGAAAAGGAAAAAAGACAAATATGTCCTCCCCCCTCATATCTTGAGGATGTGGTTTTGATCCTGTTTTTTTTTTTCCATACCTCTCCTGACCAAGGCTGTTTAGTTGGAAGATTCTCCCTACCCCTCTTAAGAACAATTCATATGACCTGTGTAGTGAATATTTGCTGATGGGAAGGAACACTTCGTTCCAGAAAAAAAAAACTTGATAATTATGTACTGGTAATTTCAGGCACGAATGTCTATAATAAGATGAAACAAATCTTGATGAATACCAGGATCCTTAAAGATATAAGAAAGTTATCCAGTGAGGACCAAACAAGTTGCTTAGAAGGATTTCACTCTACATTGAATCAGTTTCATCCCAAGATGATATGTTTCTCCTGGCTTGGCACATACTGCAGGTAGGGCAATGACACTTAATAATATATGAACAAGGCAAATGGGGGAGGGGGGGGTTCTAACAAAATTTGATACTGCTTACAGCATGAACTCCCAGCCGTGGCTCCAAATATTTTGTCCTGAAGAAAAGAAACTATTGCAATGATATCAACAGCTTTGCTGAGATTCACTCAAACCTTTTTTCTTGTTTTTACTGCAGGCCCATTTTGGCCAGTCTGCATTTTAATGAAAACTTGTTGAGGGAACCCCAAAAAACAAAGGATGGAAAAGAGTACCTGTTAGTGTCATACCCAAAATACAAGGCTGGTGAGGAAGTTGTGCGAGAAATCAAAGTACTGCCCACATACAGTAAGTATGTTTTGTTTTGCAACTTAGCCATTGTGGTTGATCCCAACCAAGATTTATGGAAGGGAAATGGTAGTTACAAAGGATATACTAGCAAAAAATATAGGGGAAAAGGTTGGGAAGTAATCACACAGTTTACCATGGGCTGGTGCACGATATACCAACTGAATAGCAAGTCTCGAGTTGCGTCACAAAGAACACAACAATGATTCCTATCCCTTACACAATAACACAATAGACCACACAAAAGAACGAGACGATAGTGCATATATTGACTTGGTATATTGAGCATCACCCTTACCATGCCTAAATCTGTCCCAAAGTGAATTTGCTTTTATCAAACCAATAACCTTTTTGCCCTTCTTTCCCCCCAGAATATGTGGATGGACTGGCAGAACTGGTGTTCAGCATGCCCCAGGCTGAGAGAAGTGCTATCATTTCAAAGTACAAGACTAAAACTCCAGCACCTCTGAACTCGCAGTTCACAGAGAAGCGAAGTAGAGCAGAGGCAGTTCAAAACTACAAGAGAAAACAAAAAGAAACACCTGCATACCCTTCATGTAAGGTTATTTAAAAGCTTGGGGTCACTATATAAGGAAACCTTTGTAAGGAAGATTTTTATTAGTTCATGATTAACCAAGCAACATGGCGGAGTAGATTTTGAATTATCCTGTGCGGCGCAAGAACAAATTGGCTTAGGGTGATATATTGTACCTTATTATTGGCCAGAATAAAGAATAAAGATAGAAAACCTGTTTCTATTGGTCCTTGGTGAAGATAATACATAACTAACCACGAATGAACCACGAGATTGCGTGTGGAAATTGTTATCCTCAATTGTTTCACCAACGAACTGTACCTAAAACTGCAACATTTAACCTTCTCGAAATATCTTGTTTGACTGAAAATGATTCGTGTCCAAGTAAGTATATTTTTCGCGTTTCATTTTATGAACCTGTCGGCCGCTGTATAAAGTTATATGGTGGCAATGCCAGGTTTTGATCGAGGTGCCCGAGAGCGAAGTGGCAAGGGTTGAACCTGTGATGTCCGCGCGATTGCCCCAGAAATGGCGATATGTTAGCCATAGACGCATTTCCCGGTCTTCGCATTCAAGTGAGTTTCATTTCATAAAATTATTGTCATAAATGTAAATTTATAGCAACCCTTATTTGCTGTGCAGTACGCCCTTAGTATTTATATTACAATGCAAAAGTCCTGATGTTTCATTGTTTATACTTGTACCAATAATACGTGAACAGTGGGTCACATATGTCACTTGCATTGAACAACAGACATAGTACCCTCTGATTCGTACAACGTTTACCAGGCAACTTTATGTTTTAATCCGGTTGTTATAGTTGACATATGTAGTAGAATATCAACAAGAGTCCAACTGTTTTTCATAGAGTAACACTCAAACCTTGATTGCAGCATAATTATGTTTAGTGTCTCCAAACATTTGTTGCGCTAAACTATTACCATTCAGCATTGAATCCATGGTCAGTAACTGTTTTTTTGTTGTAGTCTTCTGGCTAGTTTCCTTAACGTTTTATTACAAGGTTGTAGCAAATAACCAAGTGTTTGTTTTATGTAAATTATGAGTGACTTTATTATTTCCTAGCATGGTTGTCATTGAAATTGTTTTGTTTTTAGGAACTGAACCAAGACAACCAATAAACACGGGTGCACAAGCACACCCAACAGCAGCAGATCCTGCTATACCACATCAGGAGCAACCTGTTACAAAAGGTTGCTGATGCATGGGCTGACAGTGTACTCGGTGCTTTGGAAGACCATCCACCTTGCCAACACTGTTTAATGGGTCCCTGTATCACTGTCAGTGAGGTGACCAGGATACAGGGATCATGTGCCCCTGATATAACTAACCACTCAAAGCGCCACAAAAACTATCGCAAGTTTTGGAAGAGTCTAAAGGACAGGGGCTTGTGGCAGCACGAGCTTTATCTTCACAGGAAAACCTCAGCTGGCCTTAGTGATGTTGAATTAAGGGAACTTATGCCCCAATGTGTCCTTGATGACACAAGAAAGCGTTATCCCAACCCACCTGGTGTCCCATACATGGGACACAAAAGGGTGTAAGTGAAGGCCAAATTGATATTTCCGTGAAAGAGAGGGGAATGAGGATGGAGACCTTTTCCATATAACTGTGTGTTATAATGGGAAATCGGCACAATTTTTGATTTAACATTTATTCATAGCATTGGCGGTGGAGCAGGGGGAGGGGGGTGCCGCTGTAGGCACCCTCTCCCTATGTTTTATTGCCAAAAATATTGATTGTACAGCATTAAATTGGTTTGAAAAAATAAGTTCATTTTGTGATCTTTTCACAAATACCATAGTAGACATTGCAAAGAACTTTGTTGGCACGAACAAACACTGCAAAAGACATTTCTGAAAATACAAGTGGTATGCGCTTGGCTTAACAATGAGGCCCCCTAAGTTTCAAAATGCTCTGCAGCCTCTGCCTTGTATTATTGTTATATGTTTAGGAACACTTGTAGAGCTTTGAATGGTTAGTAAACCATGTACTAAACAGAATTATACATAAAGAGTTATGCAAGCCCTGTGGTGCTGGGTCTTTTGTGTTAATTACCTTTCAGATGTTACTTACAATGACATTGTTTCGGGAAACAGAGAAATGCAAGCCAGGTTAGATGAAAAATACTGTAAACCAAAGTTGAATTGCTGTATCCTTTAAATAAAAGCACTCTATGAGGATAGAGCCAGTCATTCAAAATTCAGTGAAAAGTTATGGCTAAAATAGCAAAGTTTAAAAATGTAATAAACAAGCAGAGTAACTCTTCATGGCATTCTGTGGATCATGACTTTTATTTAACTTGGTGGCTCCTAGAAGAGCCTTTGGTTTTTGACCTGTAGAGTACAATGTCGTGCTGATTACGACCCTACAGGATTTTCCCTGCAGAGTGCAATGCAGGTACGTTGCATATTGTTAGACACCTGGAGGGTGCAATGT
The DNA here is from genome assembly GCA_019787425.1 of Platygyra sinensis. NCBI lineage: Eukaryota > Metazoa > Cnidaria > Anthozoa > Scleractinia > Merulinidae > Platygyra > Platygyra sinensis. The sequence goes on from JAHPZR010013996.1 coordinate 12,493, forward strand.
CATACCAGGTAAGCATGACCCTGACAGAGTGCAATGCAGGCGTGGGGTATTTTTACAAAATGAGCCTTTGTTAAGCATATCTTGCTTGTTAGTCATTCGGGTTGATCCACTATGCTTAGTAGTTCAACTCGAAAAAATCTTCTCCAGACAGCCTCCCTGAATTGAAAGGTTTTGGGGCAAAGATTTTTGTGACCTGTTTCTGCGATTTGGTCGGCACACATCCTGCAACAAACTGACTGAGGTTGCTTCTCTGTTAACATTTTCATTGATACAATGATACAATATCGGTAACACTGTTCATAATATCAGCCATATATGTTACATTTGTTTAACTGAAATGTGGGATATTTACATAGGCATTCAAAATCAATAAACCAATTTATCTGCAAATTGAGTATATAAAGTATACTTGTATGGAGGGGGGCAGGTGGGTGGATAACCCTGGTATGTATGGCTATACTAAACAATACTAGGATGAGGTTGAGCATGATATCATGAATTATCAAAACCGAGGTCTGTGTTATCTGCCGAAGCTGAATGCTGAGGCAGATAACACAGACGCGAGGTTTTGATAATTCATGATATCATGCGAAAACCTTATTCAATAATTATTTTATTATACATTTTTTCACATAATTCATCCTCAGAAACAGAAGCGAAGCGTTCAGCCATTTTGTTTCTGAGGAGAACACTCCAAGGTGCTTAGTAACCAGGCAGACGTTGAACTTGACATGACAAATGCAAATCTGCAGCAGATATTGCATTTATCATGTCAAGTTTACAAGCTATTGTGAATTGATTGAATGCTCTCAACTAATCAGATTTTTCATAGTGAGTCTGATGTATAATAAAGATTATTAAAGGCAAGTACCTTCTCAATCCACCTGCCTGTGACTTACCCAATCCATGATTGCCAGAGAAATACGCATGTTAAAAGTGCCGTCAGCAAAGTGAATTCTCTTTGGGCAGTATATGATAATGCAATTGTTAAACGACTCCACCCAGTAAGTGTCACGGCACTGCAATTAAAGAAATGGTACAGTGTTAAAAGTATCTATTTCCTCATTATTCACATTCTTTGGCAGTGAGCTAAGGGCCTACTACCAAACACAAGAAATACCAGTGGCTGCTAATACACCAGATAATAGTCCTCAGCAAGCTTGTACACCTTTGATTCTAAAATAAATTTTGTGCAGAGCAGCCACTGCTCTTGCATTTGTGATCTTAGTCTTGCTGCACTGGTATCCAGGTTTCTGGCACTTTGACTCTGGATCACATCTACCATGGTTGCCCTACAAGAGTAAGTGGTTACATTTCAGATTTTTTAAAAAGTCAATTATAAGTACTTACTGAAAAAAAGCCTTGATTCCATTTCAATGATTTATATCAATCTGCTTTCTTGACCTTTTTATACCTGGTCATGTAGCAAACAATGTCATACCTGATAGTGATCAACTATTGTCAACAGTCTCCTCCTCAGATCATCTGGACTTGTGCAGTTCTTCATTGAATAATAGAAGTGCCGTTTAAACACTGGCCTCTAAAAATAATTTTGGCAAATTCAATTCATATTTGCCACATTAATAACATGATTGTACTTTATTATTACTGACATTCATAATGTTCTTTGAGTGGATTTGAAAACAAGGCAATAGATGGTGATTCATGATATTTTTTTTTTTTTTTTACAATCAAAATCATAAACCATGTTTTCCAGTCAATCAGTAATCTTGCTTTATTTCATCAAATTTCTTGTTGCCTTTCAGGAACAAAGGGAGTGGCAAAAGCCATGAAAGAAGTAAGTGGTGGTACACAGTAATGGGAAGGGTGAAAAGTGGTATTCAGAGCTATCAGACAAGCGTATGTACTGCAATCTTACCTTTTCTAAGAAGTTATCCAACTAGTATATTTAGGTACAACCCCAGGGGGTAGTCATGTACATCAGGTTGCATCAATGTTATTGAATTTGCCAAAATTATTTTTAGAGGCCAGTGTTAAACGGCACTTCTATTATTCAATGAAGAACTGCACAAGTCCAGATGATCTGAGGAGGAGACTGTTGACAATAGTTGATCACTATCAGGTATGACATTGTTTGCTACATGACCAGGTATAAAAAGGTCAAGAAAGCAGATTGATATAAATCATTGAAATGGAATCAAGGCTTTTTTTCAGTAAGTACTTATAATTGACTTTTTAAAAAATCTGAAATGTAACCACTTACTCTTGTAGGGCAACCATGGTAGATGTGATCCAGAGTCAAAGTGCCAGAAACCTGGATACCAGTGCAGCAAGACTAAGATCACAAATGCAAGAGCAGTGGCTGCTCTGCACAAATTTATTTTAGAATCAAAGGTGTACAAGCTTGCTGAGGACTATTATCTGGTGTATTAGCAGCCACTGGTATTTCTTGTGTTTGGTAGTAGGCCCTTAGCTCACTGCCAAAGAATGTGAATAATGAGGAAATAGATACTTTAACACTGTACCATTTCTTTAATTGCAGTGCCGTGACACTTACTGGGTGGAGTCGTTTAACAATTGCATTATCATATACTGCCCAAAGAGAATTCACTTTGCTGACGGCACTTTTAACATGCGTATTTCTCTGGCAATCATGGATTGGGTAAGTCACAGGCAGGTGGATTGAGAAGGTACTTGCCTTTAATAATCTTTATTATACATCAGACTCACTATGAAAAATCTGATTAGTTGAGAGCATTCAATCAATTCACAATAGCTTGTAAACTTGACATGATAAATGCAATATCTGCTGCAGATTTGCATTTGTCATGTCAAGTTCAACGTCTGCCTGGTTACTAAGCACCTTGGAGTGTTCTCCTCAGAAACAAAATGGCTGAACGCTTCGCTTCTGTTTCTGAGGATGAATTATGTGAAAAATGTATAATAAAATAATTATTGAATAAGGTTTTCGCATGATATCATGAATTATCAAAACCTCGCGTCTGTGTTATCTGCCTCAGCATTCAGCTTCGGCAGATAACACAGACCTCGGTTTTGATAATTCATGATATCATGCTCAACCTCATCCTAGTATTGTTTAGTATAGCCATACATACCAGGGTTATCCACCCACCTGCCCCCCTCCATACAAGTATACTTTATATACTCAATTTGCAGATAAATTGGTTTATTGATTTTGAATGCCTATGTAAATATCCCACATTTCAGTTAAACAAATGTAACATATATGGCTGATATTATGAACAGTGTTACCGATATTGTATCATTGTATCAATGAAAATGTTAACAGAGAAGCAACCTCAGTCAGTTTGTTGCAGGATGTGTGCCGACCAAATCGCAGAACAGGTCACAAAAATCTTTGCCCCAAAACCTTTCAATTCAGGGAGGCTGTCTGGAGAAGATTTTTCGAGTTGAACTACTAAGCATAGTGGATCAACCCGAATGACTAACAAGCAAGATATGCTTAACAAAGGCTCATTTGTAAAAATACCCCACGCCTGCATTGCACTCTGTCAGGGTCATGCTTACCTGGTATGACATTGCACCCTCCAGGTGTCTAACAATATGCAACGTACCTGCATTGCACTCTGCAGGGAAAATCCTGTAGGGTCGTAATCAGCACGACATTGTACTCTACAGGTCAAAAACCAAAGGCTCTTCTAGGAGCCACCAAGTTAAATAAAAGTCATGATCCACAGAATGCCATGAAGAGTTACTCTGCTTGTTTATTACATTTTTAAACTTTGCTATTTTAGCCATAACTTTTCACTGAATTTTGAATGACTGGCTCTATCCTCATAGAGTGCTTTTATTTAAAGGATACAGCAATTCAACTTTGGTTTACAGTATTTTTCATCTAACCTGGCTTGCATTTCTCTGTTTCCCGAAACAATGTCATTGTAAGTAACATCTGAAAGGTAATTAACACAAAAGACCCAGCACCACAGGGCTTGCATAACTCTTTATGTATAATTCTGTTTAGTACATGGTTTACTAACCATTCAAAGCTCTACAAGTGTTCCTAAACATATAACAATAATACAAGGCAGAGGCTGCAGAGCATTTTGAAACTTAGGGGGCCTCATTGTTAAGCCAAGCGCATACCACTTGTATTTTCAGAAATGTCTTTTGCAGTGTTTGTTCGTGCCAACAAAGTTCTTTGCAATGTCTACTATGGTATTTGTGAAAAGATCACAAAATGAACTTATTTTTTCAAACCAATTTAATGCTGTACAATCAATATTTTTGGCAATAAAACATAGGGAGAGGGTGCCTACAGCGGCACCCCCCTCCCCCTGCTCCACCGCCAATGCTATGAATAAATGTTAAATCAAAAATTGTGCCGATTTCCCATTATAACACACAGTTATATGGAAAAGGTCTCCATCCTCATTCCCCTCTCTTTCACGGAAATATCAATTTGGCCTTCACTTACACCCTTTTGTGTCCCATGTATGGGACACCAGGTGGGTTGGGATAACGCTTTCTTGTGTCATCAAGGACACATTGGGGCATAAGTTCCCTTAATTCAACATCACTAAGGCCAGCTGAGGTTTTCCTGTGAAGATAAAGCTCGTGCTGCCACAAGCCCCTGTCCTTTAGACTCTTCCAAAACTTGCGATAGTTTTTGTGGCGCTTTGAGTGGTTAGTTATATCAGGGGCACATGATCCCTGTATCCTGGTCACCTCACTGACAGTGATACAGGGACCCATTAAACAGTGTTGGCAAGGTGGATGGTCTTCCAAAGCACCGAGTACACTGTCAGCCCATGCATCAGCAACCTTTTGTAACAGGTTGCTCCTGATGTGGTATAGCAGGATCTGCTGCTGTTGGGTGTGCTTGTGCACCCGTGTTTATTGGTTGTCTTGGTTCAGTTCCTAAAAACAAAACAATTTCAATGACAACCATGCTAGGAAATAATAAAGTCACTCATAATTTACATAAAACAAACACTTGGTTATTTGCTACAACCTTGTAATAAAACGTTAAGGAAACTAGCCAGAAGACTACAACAAAAAAACAGTTACTGACCATGGATTCAATGCTGAATGGTAATAGTTTAGCGCAACAAATGTTTGGAGACACTAAACATAATTATGCTGCAATCAAGGTTTGAGTGTTACTCTATGAAAAACAGTTGGACTCTTGTTGATATTCTACTACATATGTCAACTATAACAACCGGATTAAAACATAAAGTTGCCTGGTAAACGTTGTACGAATCAGAGGGTACTATGTCTGTTGTTCAATGCAAGTGACATATGTGACCCACTGTTCACGTATTATTGGTACAAGTATAAACAATGAAACATCAGGACTTTTGCATTGTAATATAAATACTAAGGGCGTACTGCACAGCAAATAAGGGTTGCTATAAATTTACATTTATGACAATAATTTTATGAAATGAAACTCACTTGAATGCGAAGACCGGGAAATGCGTCTATGGCTAACATATCGCCATTTCTGGGGCAATCGCGCGGACATCACAGGTTCAACCCTTGCCACTTCGCTCTCGGGCACCTCGATCAAAACCTGGCATTGCCACCATATAACTTTATACAGCGGCCGACAGGTTCATAAAATGAAACGCGAAAAATATACTTACTTGGACACGAATCATTTTCAGTCAAACAAGATATTTCGAGAAGGTTAAATGTTGCAGTTTTAGGTACAGTTCGTTGGTGAAACAATTGAGGATAACAATTTCCACACGCAATCTCGTGGTTCATTCGTGGTTAGTTATGTATTATCTTCACCAAGGACCAATAGAAACAGGTTTTCTATCTTTATTCTTTATTCTGGCCAATAATAAGGTACAATATATCACCCTAAGCCAATTTGTTCTTGCGCCGCACAGGATAATTCAAAATCTACTCCGCCATGTTGCTTGGTTAATCATGAACTAATAAAAATCTTCCTTACAAAGGTTTCCTTATATAGTGACCCCAAGCTTTTAAATAACCTTACATGAAGGGTATGCAGGTGTTTCTTTTTGTTTTCTCTTGTAGTTTTGAACTGCCTCTGCTCTACTTCGCTTCTCTGTGAACTGCGAGTTCAGAGGTGCTGGAGTTTTAGTCTTGTACTTTGAAATGATAGCACTTCTCTCAGCCTGGGGCATGCTGAACACCAGTTCTGCCAGTCCATCCACATATTCTGGGGGGAAAGAAGGGCAAAAAGGTTATTGGTTTGATAAAAGCAAATTCACTTTGGGACAGATTTAGGCATGGTAAGGGTGATGCTCAATATACCAAGTCAATATATGCACTATCGTCTCGTTCTTTTGTGTGGTCTATTGTGTTATTGTGTAAGGGATAGGAATCATTGTTGTGTTCTTTGTGACGCAACTCGAGACTTGCTATTCAGTTGGTATATCGTGCACCAGCCCATGGTAAACTGTGTGATTACTTCCCAACCTTTTCCCCTATATTTTTTGCTAGTATATCCTTTGTAACTACCATTTCCCTTCCATAAATCTTGGTTGGGATCAACCACAATGGCTAAGTTGCAAAACAAAACATACTTACTGTATGTGGGCAGTACTTTGATTTCTCGCACAACTTCCTCACCAGCCTTGTATTTTGGGTATGACACTAACAGGTACTCTTTTCCATCCTTTGTTTTTTGGGGTTCCCTCAACAAGTTTTCATTAAAATGCAGACTGGCCAAAATGGGCCTGCAGTAAAAACAAGAAAAAAGGTTTGAGTGAATCTCAGCAAAGCTGTTGATATCATTGCAATAGTTTCTTTTCTTCAGGACAAAATATTTGGAGCCACGGCTGGGAGTTCATGCTGTAAGCAGTATCAAATTTTGTTAGAACCCCCCCCTCCCCCATTTGCCTTGTTCATATATTATTAAGTGTCATTGCCCTACCTGCAGTATGTGCCAAGCCAGGAGAAACATATCATCTTGGGATGAAACTGATTCAATGTAGAGTGAAATCCTTCTAAGCAACTTGTTTGGTCCTCACTGGATAACTTTCTTATATCTTTAAGGATCCTGGTATTCATCAAGATTTGTTTCATCTTATTATAGACATTCGTGCCTGAAATTACCAGTACATAATTATCAAGTTTTTTTTTTCTGGAACGAAGTGTTCCTTCCCATCAGCAAATATTCACTACACAGGTCATATGAATTGTTCTTAAGAGGGGTAGGGAGAATCTTCCAACTAAACAGCCTTGGTCAGGAGAGGTATGGAAAAAAAAAACAGGATCAAAACCACATCCTCAAGATATGAGGGGGGAGGACATATTTGTCTTTTTTCCTTTTCTGTGAGGGAAGAAAAGAAATTTTGCTGAAATACACTGGACTTCAACTGGAGATATTTGCTGCATGAAAATGTGATAGAAGAAAATTAAAAGCATGTAAAAAACAGCATGATTGGAAATTACTTCACCTTTTTTCAGCAATACCGTCTTGATAGAGGTCCATGAACACACTGTTTAAACAGGGGTTCTGGGTGGTGAGTATGTTTATTGCAGACATGCCTAATAGTGGACTTCAACTTTGCTAAAATCAGCTCCCCAAATTGAAGTTTGGTAGAGGTAGCACACCAATGCAAATGGTTCTTTATGGCTTTTTGCCACTTCACAAGGAGTTCACAGCCACTTTCCTTTCCAGCTTGAAGTAACTTCTTTGTCAATGATTTGGCAACATGCCAAATATCAAAGAAGTGACTTGTTGCTGGCTCCTGCTCCCTTATCCATTTAGCGATTGAACGGTGTCTGTCTGATATAACCAGCAACCCAACCCGCTGCTTTTAGGAAGGCAAGACTGTCTTGTGCCCCTTTCAGCTCCATGTCACTGCTGCTCCTTAACTTGGTTTGCCTAACATTAAAAAGCAGATTTTACATGTACATACACCACTAGAACATCTTAATTCCTATAATTTTTTGGTATTAGGGACAGACATTTGGATCTACATGTATGAGGGGGCTTTGATAGTGGTATGTAGTCTGTCTTCTATGCTGGATCAAGAATTGTTGTATGTACAAAAATTATTTCTGTGCCAGTCTTGAGTAGATGCCTTCACGGAGGCAGCAGCCTTATTTTTTTTTCTTATCCATGTTTTGGATGACAACATACCTGAACCAGCTCAAAGTGTACAATTTTAGCAACTGCACAACAGAACATTGTGTAGGCTCCATATCTTGCAGAGTGTCCCATGGAGTTTGAATCTCCCATCTCCACACCATTGGCCCTTCCCTGTTTCTTAATCTCTTCAACCAGCTGGGACTGGTATCGTTCCCAGTAGGTCAAAATGGCTGGGAACAGAAACTTGCTTTGGTGTACAAAATAAGTATGTGCGCTGTATATAGACATGCCCATGTTGTTTTGGGACCAAAAGAATTTTACTAAGGGATGCTTCTGCCATCAGGATAGCAAAACTTAGCAAGATATTCCCCGCTGGGTACCGCCCAAGCAGTAATGGCTGAGACCTCCTCACAAATGCATTTGGACCACAATTTATGCAATGCTGTGTCCACTATGAACTCAAAAGCCATGGAAATACCATGAATTAATTCATCATAAATTCATGACCTTTTCAAAGGTTTTTCATGGGATTTTTCATGGCATTTTTCATGGCTTTTTTCATGGGATTGATGGCATGAAAAAGTATGAAAAATGCATTAAAAAAGGCATGAAAATCCTGTGAATATTTCCATATTCATGACCCATGAAATCTCTTACATTATGCAAAACTCATCAAATCCCCTTGAAAATACCATGAAAGTTTACTGATGCAAGGTCCAAAATTTCATGGGTTATTCATGGTGAATGTATTATGCCATGAAAATAAAACCTGGATTTTCATGGTTTTGAATTTAATGGGTTCATGATTTTCATGGCCCATGAATTGCCCATGAATGCCTGTGAATATGGAAATATTCATTGACCATGAAAAATTTGTGTATCTTTTCATGGCATTTTAACTGCTTA
>JAHPZR010014003.1:0-12500 GCA_019787425.1 Platygyra sinensis
TAGCACTGCAAAGAATAAGCGCTATATAAATATTTTTATTATTGAACAAATTTCTGAGGGGGGACCAATTCAAAATGTAATTACTTTTTAGCGATTTCAGTTCAGGACTCACACGACGACAGAATTTGAAAATGTATGCCGAACCGTGTGTTTTTAATTTGACATCATGTCACTCTCTGTTTTACTTTGGTATACTAAAACAGTAATTTTTAGCAAAATGGCATAGTAGGGCTTACACGCTTTACGATTGCAAGACCAGCGGATATTTTCTTTGAAGTAGCATTTATGTGCGCGCGCCAATTGAGATCGTCAACGTGAAGGCCAAGAGTTTTTTATGGTGTATTATGGACTTTGACTGCAAAGTCATTCTGTATTTGGGATAACTTGAATTTACTCCCTATGAGCATGTGCTTAGTTTTCTTGACATTTAGAGTTAATTTGTTTGCTTTCAGCAATGACTGGACTAAATTCATATCGCAATTCATTTTGTGTTTAAGGGCATATGGGTCTTCCGCAGATGAGGTAAGAGTAATATCATCTGCATCAGATGATATGCTTCTGTCTGCACACATTCTGCGTTTTAAAAACAAATTACATGAGGGAAAATCGTTAATGTAAATAGTAAACAGCAGACGTCCTGAGATAGATCCCCATGGAATACCACAGGCCAGAAATCAGATTGAGCTCCATCAATAAAGGTTTGCTGCTTTCGGCCACACAAGTAGGACCGAAAACCATTTAAGAGAGAGACAAATACTCCATAGAGTTTAAGCCTTTTTAGAAGAATAGCATAGTCGATGGTGTCAAAGGCTTTTTTCCAAATCTAGAAATATCACACCATCGAGGTGTTTGGCATCAATGTTCCAGAGCCATTCGTTGGTCACCTCAAGTAAAGCAGTTTCAGTAGAAGACATGGGTCTGAAACCAGATTGGGATCCGTTAATAAACAATTATTGGATGAGGTTGAGCATGATATCATGAATTATCAAAACCGAGGTCTGTGTTATCGGCTGAGGCAGATAACACAGACACGACACAGACACATAATTCATCCTCAGAAACAGAAACGAAGCGTTCAGCCATTTTGTTTGTGAGGAGAACACTCCAAGGGGCTTAGTAACCAGGCAAACGTTGAACTTGACATGATAAATGCAATATCTGCAGCAGATATTGTATTTATCATGTCAAGTTCACAAGCTATTGTGAATTGTTTGAATGCTCTCGACCAATCAGATTTTTCATAGTGAGTCTGATGTATAATAATAACTAATTATTATTTAAATATTTAAGAGTTGGTTAAAAACAACTCTTTCAATTTGTTTACTCTCTACAGGCAGAACTGAAATGGGTCTATAGTTGTTGGAACCAGTCCTCAGGGACCGCGAAAACCATTTTAAAGTGGTAGGACTAAAAAATATGGCCACAAAGACAACCAAGCTATATTCAGGTGGTAAAATCCATATATTATCCATGTCATCTGCAGCCTAAAAAATCACTTTAACCAAAACGTGGTAGGTCTACAGCCCTACCAGCCCCTCCCCCGCTGTGGTCTCTGGTCTTTGCATCCTCTTTAAATATTAGAGTAACTTTAGCTATTTTCTAAGAATTTGGAAATATTCCAGTGCTAATGAAGAGATTTATTATGTAGGTTAAACTAAGACAAAGACGGGTGCTGCTTCTTTTAGAAGACGGTCAGAATTATTAGGGAGCTTAAGAAAACCATAACGGCAACAGTAACAGCAACATCGCTAAACAAATGGTTTGTGTCCTATATTCAGTGTCCTGATAGATTTGACAGTGATAAACAGAGTAAATGAATTTAAGGTATCGAGAGATTCGACGATGTTCCCGGCGTCGCTGTCGTGCCAGTTCTTGCTCTCCATTATCCAGGCCATTAACTTTGTTGCCTGGTATTTTCTGAATTAAATTGAAGATCTCCTGCCTTCATATTTCTGTTAAGCTAAACATTTGTTCCGTTGGCGTAATCCCGGGGGGGGGGGGGTACTTGACCAATGTTTGGGTACAGGGGTGCCGCCGAGGGTTTGAAATCCTGACCCTGTTTAGGACAAAAATACGCTAAAAACCCTACCCTGTGTAGGACAACAACCTCCATTTTAAGACCCTGTTTAGGACAAGCGACAAAATGCACACTCGCTGGTTTTACAGGAATTTACACTGTTTAATAAGTCATTCAAACTGAAGAAAGCGTGCTCGATGCTAAAACCAAGTTGTTGCGTCTCTAGATCTACACTTGAACTATAAACAAAAAGCCGTTAAGCATTAAGCTCTAAATTAGCGTGGCAAAATGTCTTCATTGCATCTATAAAAGGGCGATTTTTTTTAATAGCAAATCAAAGAGGAATGATTTCTTCAATTTTTGTATAATGAATAAGAGGAACTTATTTTTGAGGTTAATTTTATTTCGATTAAACCACCAATAGAACTTTTACAGAGAAAAATACCCCTAAACAATGTATATACCAGCGGGATCCCTCATGTCTGCGCGACATAGTAACATCTTTCTTTCTTCGCGTTATCCAAGACAAAGAAACTACATGTAGACCCACCATATGTCGGTTTACTCAGTTGATATTGCGCAAATCAGGAAAAAAAAATGCGTCGCTTTTCTCCCGCTCGATCGCGTGCTCTTTCAACTTCTCGCAGGCTCCGGGTCACAGGCTAAGAAAAGAAAGTGACTGCTCGCAGTCTGGGTTTAAGTCTCTCGGCTCGTAATAATATACCCTGTTTAGGACAGGTTCTAACCTGTTTAGGACAGAAGCAAGTCGAATTGTATACCCTGTTTAGGACAGCGAGGCCAAAAAACCATACCCTATCCAGCGGCACGTCCCGTATAGCCCAAATAAGGGAGTACCCCCCCCCCCCCGGGGGCGTAATATAATCCGTATATTTACTGAATTTATCTTGAATTAAAGAGGTGAGAGAAGGCACCCTATTTGTGATCATTTGCGATCATTCTTCACATTCATCTATAACTGCAGTTCAAATATGAATTATTTCATATATTCTTCACATTATTTCATTCCTCACGGGAGATATGAACTCAATAAATTGACCTCGCTCCCAATGTGTGGCTTCATAGGTCAGTTGGTAGAACATCGCACGCGTATCGCGGAGGTCACGGGTTCGAATCCCGTTGGAGCCCTGATTTTTTCAGGCTTCTTCTTTCCAATTGCGTTATAAATTGGAAAATTAACTGCGATGATCATTCTTCACACAATAGTACATTCTTGAAAAATGAGTGTTAAATATATTACTGATTTCGATGGAATCAGTAGTTGTAACATTCTTCGTTTCCAGCTGTTGATCCGGCATGAGTAATCTTATTAGTCGCTTCGGATTCATTACCAATTAGTCTACTAATTCCTCTCTAGGTATCCTTTATGTTTTTGCAGTTTTCCTACATGCAATTGGAATGCAACATAAATGAACATAATTGATTTGAGTGTCCTTATAAACGGGGCTCGCGTTCCCATAGCATTTCTTGTTCTCTCAAACTACCACTCGTGTTTCTATATCTCGATGGAAAAACGGCACATGTTTGGCTATTTCTTACCGATTGTACAGGTTAGGACTTCAGAATGTGGCCGCGTTGACCGTATCAACGGAGTCGTCACATCAACCGGGTTTTCTTAGTATGTATGAGTTTCACCGGAACAAAACCGGTAGCCGTAAGGCGGGTTCCACTATCAATCTCAGTATATATATGAGTGCATAATTTAAGCAATAGAGCACTTATTCATCTAGACAGTACTTCTCGGGTTTAACTTTCGAAAATTCTCTTAACTCCCCCCTCCCTCCGCTGAGTGTTAAGATGAGGTGATGTAAACACGAACAAAGTTTGAGAAATGATAATTCTCAAAAATACGCGCGAATCAAACACGTCACAACCGTGTTACATACCCTCATCTAAACACACCTATCGACCAATGAGAGCGCGCGTCCTTAGGGCGTGCAGTAAGCAAACTACCTCGCCTCACAACAAAACAAAACCACGGACTTCATTTTGTCTGGTTTCGGCCGACAACCTGTTTCGTTGAATATGTTGCATAAAGATCACAAGGGTGAATGAACCATTTATATTATTTTACCATAATAACCACAGAAGTAAAATGTAAATTAAACAAGGGCAAGAGTCATAATTGTGGCGGCATAACAATGAGGGTACACGTAGAACAGTACTACGAAAGGCAAATAAGGTCGTTTGTTTTACACACGTGATGCGTATCTGTTTATTATAACTATCAAATTCAATATCCAACGTCTATTGCTACACAGTATATTAACTGCAAAAGAAATTGTCGTGTATAAAACGCTAAAACAAAATGATAATATTATACAGACTAAGAATAAGAAAGGCTTTGAAACAAGCAAAAAGAAACGTCGAAGGCAGACTTTTTGGAAAGAAACAGCACTGCTCTTGATTTCCTCAGCATCATGATCTTGCCATGGTGCTACCGGCCGGCATACGGGATTCAAGTTCCTGTCATAAAAAGCAGCAGCAAATCAGTTACTCTACCGCCCAACGTCTAACCGACCGTTCACTCATTTGACCATCAGCCATGCAAATTTATTAGTATATAGGAAAACAGTTCAACTCTCGCAGAATTAGTGTTACTTTGGGCATACTTGGGCTACTTTAAGTATTTGCCAACGACAGCATTTGGGGGAGGAGAGGGAGAGGGAAGCCGTGACTTTCAGATATTTACGTTGATAGTCGTGAGGTTCACGGAGGTGGCTTTGATTGAAGTACACTGCAATGTTCTATGCAAGCAGGTGTTTGGGGGTATCTGTTTCCGTCTCCACTCAGTATTTCAGTTTTCAGCGTTAACTCATTTGAACGCCGCAATCATGCAGGACGAAACAAGCAGTTAATTTACCCGACAGAACATGTTGTGACCCAACCGTAGGTAGGAATACATTGTTTATATAACAAAGAGATTCTGTTCAACCTACCCTAGCCTCCTGAGCGTATGCACAGAATGGACAGCACCAATGCATCAGACAATCCTTAACAAACGTTCCCTGTTGGTCAGACATCAAACAAATTCAAATCAATAAAGTAGTTTTCCTTTATTCGTTTGGATCCATCCTTGCTTCCGGCCCGTTCGTCGTTCGTTCAGCCATTCATCAGTTTCATTAGGTTTTGTTCGTCCGTCTGTCAGTTAAAAACTTTCATTCAGTCGGTTGTTGACCTTCATCAATCAGTCCGTCCGCTTGTCCAGTCTTTCGTTCGCTGGTAATTCCTTCGTTGGTCGATTAGTCAGTCGGAGTCAGTCAGTCAGTCAGTCAGTCAGTCAGTTTAATCAGCCAATCAGTCAGTTCATCAGTTCTTCAGTCAGTCACTCAGTCAATTTAATCAGCCAATCAGTCAGTCAGTCAGTCAGTCTGTCTCGTCCGTCCGTCACAGTCAGTCAGTCACTTTATGCCTGTCTGACTAACTCAGACAGGAATATTTTTTTTCAAGTCCATCAGATGATATGTAGCTAAATGTTGTAGTGAGATAGTGAAGGTAAGACAGGAACCGGACATCTTAAACCGAAATATGTTATATTGCAAACTTCCCCAAGATGAATAGGAGGATTCTGATTACTCCCTGAACGGTCAGCATTTTACAATATTAAGTGGACCACTCAAAAAAAAAGTTTTAATAAATTGCTTTATCAAACATTGCACCGATGAAGCAGTTTCTGGTCAAAAATATTGTTTCCTTCATATTTGAAGGACAATGTGTGTATAAATATCACGAAAGTGACCATAAAAGCGCAAATGATTACTTACCTTTTGCGAGCGCGTTTACCGAGAATTAGATCGATATCACTAATAATCAACAATTTTCCGAGACAATTGGAAAAAAGTAGCGAAAAATACTGCGGGAAAAGTACTGCATGAGAAGGAAGGCAAAATCTCTCGTTTGTTTCGACTGTTAAAACGCTATTGTTCCTCTATTGCCGCATTAATATCACAAAAGTTTGTGTTATAGTTCTGTGTTTCTATGTATTGTGGTTCCATTTCCATGACAACGTCTAACAACAAATTTTACTGCCGAACAAAATTAATTATTATTTTTTTTGACCCCGAGTTACAATTTGTTTTACTATGTCGCCTAAATGTTGACTTTGTGGCCATAAAATAGATTTGGTGAAACTTCATTACTGCGCTCTACGATATATTTACTTTAGGCCCATCGAGAAAAAAAAACTGCATTTACAAAAAAAATCAAAACTGAAAACGAGATTATTCGGCAGATGGCGTTTCTTGAAAACGATCATAACAATAACATTTTGTTCATTTTTTATTATTGTTGTTTTTTCCAGTAAACCTCGCTTGTTCTTTGATCGCACTGGTTTTTTTTAATGTTTTGCTTTATGTATCATTCTACTCACGAGGTTTCTTATGCTTCTCGCATGACAACAAACGACTGTTGATACCGTGACAATCTTTATTTGTTTAAGAAATGGCTTTTGTTTACGTAAGCCGAGTTAATTAATTCATCTCCTCGTGATATGATAGAAAACCTTTCTAAGTCTCTTGCGATCTTCTCACTGTAATAATACAACAAAGTGCTTTATTTTATTTTTTTTTTATTTTTTGCCCAAAGTATATAGATCAATACTTTCTTTCAGTCTGTTTTGCCCGTAGAATCTCTTGTTTGGAGGTGTGCAGGATGTAGTGGAAAATCTATAAATATTTAGTTGCTTTTCTTTTTATCCACCAAAAATAATCCGCAATTAAATACTACACAGCATTTTACAACAGAAAAACGTATCTCGTGTAATGTAACTCTTTGGAATTGTGAAAGAGAAACATGAATGGCTCAGAAGGGGGAGCTCAAAGAATACTTGCATTTTGTGATCCAAAATTATATCGCAAGATAAGCTTATTCTCTGAGACGTTTTCCAATCATAAATATTTCGTTCACCCAGCAAACAGAGAAGCGACCAACTCACCGGAATTTGGTATTTTTCTCGGATTTTTCCACGATTTTGCGCGCCACAGTAGATCCCGATGGGGCCCATCAGAGAGCAGAACCCGTGGTAGCAGCAGCCTTCTCCCAAAGCTTCGCCGATTTTTCCCGCAACAATGCACGGGCAGAAATAGGTCTTGATACATATGCCAACATTTTCGAAACAGGCGCATAAACCGCTCGACCAATCACTCATGTTTTTGGAACTAATGCACCCGTTTAATGCAAAACTTGTAAGAAAATTTTGTACTCTCTGTCTCTCAGCAGACGTTGGCGACTTTTGACTTCCCCCGCGAAGTTGTTTTAAGCTTCCGAGCAACAAAGGGCATTGATACGAATGCTGTTTATTGCACGGGTTACTTCGCGACGGAACAAACAAATTTCCTCATTGGTGAACGTGAATAAACGACCTTTGACCAAGACTTTTCGACTCTTCTGTCTAGAACAAACATCAAACAAATAGGCATTAGTCATGCCAGAGTTTCAGTTCATAAAAAACTTTTTGCCGTAGAAAGAAGAAACCAAAACAAAAGTGACAAACAAGAAACTCGTGGAGGCTAGAAACCAAGCGGTTAAAGACCAACTCAGTCATTCTCGCTGATAAAAATAATATAGAAACTTATTTTCCCCACCCCTCCCCCCGCCCCCCCCCCCCCCGTCAAAAAAGGCTGCCGATTATGTTGTCGGACACTGGCAACAAGATATGCAACTAAACTTCAGGCCACCCGCCAAAAGGACCCTCTATGTCGGACTTTAATTTGATTCCCGTGATTTAAACGTTTAGCGTTACTGAAATCTCTCCAAGGGCTGTTTGTAAAAAGTCAGAGAAATAATTTAACAAAAAAATCGCTATCGTTGATATTTTGTACTAGCCCTAGGTGTTTTTCAACGTCCGCAGGTATTATATTTTTTCTGTTTTTTATAGGTCTTGTCTGGAGTAAAACACCAGAAATTGCGTCGGTTTCCAAGCGCCTGCTGGCCGGCAAGGCCAAGCATTTAACCTCGCTTCGTACTTAGACGTGCTCCGGCGAAATTCCGCTTCTTTGAATATTTTGGAGCAGGTCAGGTAACTCACGGGAAACATTTTAGAAGTGAACAGAACGTCAACCCTCGTTGAAACTCGCTGCTGTCACTGTGCATACTGTTAGTTTTCTGGAAATTCTCCATCCCCCCTTGTTACCATACAACTTCCGCTTCACACTTCTATTCACCTCAATGCCTCTCCAAGCCCTCCCTCCAGTATTTTGCGACATTGTTGGTCGCGCGGGGCTTGGGTTTCTATTATGTAGAAATTCTCACTGTCTTCAGCTAGTCCGCGAGCGACCACTTGGTCAGCTCGCTGCCACTTTTCAAATGTAACTTTAAGCTCTTACATGGTTTTAAAAATGGCTTAAGTAAAAATTCGCAAAGTCTTTTCCGTCGATTTTCCCTGTGATATTTGATCGAATCACGCGCGCGCATATTACAATTTATGACGTAATATGAGACCTTTTATTGAAAATTAGAACTTTATGACGCAATTCTCCAGCTTGCAATTACTAAGATCTTAAACGTCCTTCCTTAGAGGAAACCAGTATACAACCATCTGCTGGATTCACGTCTGTAATGATAAGCTTTCTTGAAAAATGGATGTACTATGCGCCAGAGGATGATATAAAGTCACAGCAGGAATGCTTCATAGTGGAATCCGAGGAGGGAGATTGGCTGCTGGTTGATGTAGAATTGACAGAGGAAGACGCAGTAATCTTGAACGATTATGTGGTCGTAGATGAGCGGATTTTCCGGCTTAAGAATGGCGGAGTAAAACCTTTATCGATCGAGGAAGCGAGCGAGGGGAAAATCAAAAAATCTAAAAAATACTTCCATGGTAAAATGATATCAAGGGTACTTCCAAGAAAAATTGTGCAACCTTATAAGATTCTACGGCCCTTGAAATGCAAGATTCCCACGGGAGAGATGTATGATACAGAGAGATTACAGCAGATGAATTCCTGGTTAGAAATGCTGTCCACGAAAGTACCGCGACCCCTTGGCACGTTGGGAAATATTCCAACTTTGCGCTCTAAAGTTATGAGGTAAATATTATCACTATCCCATCCCACGGGTTTCAACTTACATTCCCACATGGTCATTGAAAGTCGATAACATTAA
The DNA here is from genome assembly GCA_019787425.1 of Platygyra sinensis. Lineage (NCBI taxonomy): Eukaryota > Metazoa > Cnidaria > Anthozoa > Scleractinia > Merulinidae > Platygyra > Platygyra sinensis. The sequence goes on from JAHPZR010014003.1 coordinate 9,137, forward strand.
AAAAAAAACACACCCTATAACTATAAGAAAGCGTATGCAAAAATAATGCGGTTGTTCTCTTTAACAATTAGATTATGAGCGCGCGATTTTTATCGCAGCATCGTGCGCCCTCGTCAACTATCACGCGGTAGAAATTTCGAGCTCGTCAATCTAATTACTTTAATCTTAATCTTTCCTATTCGCAGACACTTCGAAAACGCGAAGCAGCCGCCATTTTGCTAAAAACCACACACAACTGAATAGTGAGTAGCGTGGCCAATTAGGGCGCGTTCCTATCAGAAAATCAAAGCCGTTGGAATCTTAATCCGAAAAAAATCTAAAAACGGATTTTGCGTTTCTTTACTAACAGATCTCTCGGGTCATGGTGCGTCAAAAGAACCGAAGAATCCATTCTGGACAAGGATTCTTCGGTTGATAAATAAACGCAAAATCCGTTTTTGGATTCTTTCGGATTTAAAGGAAACCTCCACTCTTAAAGCACGCAGACGTTTAATCGTAGGAAATACTGCCTTATGTCGATAGAAAGCCCAGCGATGAGGTATCAGTGTCAAGCAAAACAGGGTTTGCTTATCACCTATATTTGCTTTTAAACTTCCCGCGCGTCGCCATCTTGGATCACATGTCATCACATGGTTGCCCAATAGACCATTTTACAATAGTTGTGACTAGAATGGATACTTCAAAATATGTGTATATAAAGTACCAACCGATCTTAGAAAAGTCTTACCAAAGGTTTACCAAGTTTAATTATGATGCAACCAGAACTATTTATGAAAGCTAACCATTTCTTAGACCTAATCACTAGAGATCAGTGCCTGACCCTGCAGTTATTCTCTGCCTAAATAGGGTGTCGTTTATCTGCTTGTACCTGTGTCTCACCATATTTTGGGGTATCCATTCTAGCAATAACCATTTTTACTATAGTCGGCTTAGCAACCTGGCCTCTGAAAGGCAGTGAGGCTTGAGTTGACTTATTTTGATACAGACCTCACTGCTTTTATTGTGCAAATCAAGTTGTTCTTATGCTAACTAGTTGACACTAGTTACATGAGAAAAGCAGAGAGGTGTGTATCAAAGCAAGGTCACCTCGCTTGCATTCATGGCCAGGTAACTAGACACACAACTGTAAAATGGCCTATTGTTTCATACAAAAGATGCTCTGCTTTCTAACAATAGCGGCAAATACATGACGTCACAAAATCCAAAATGGCGGTGCTCGGGAAATTTAAAAGCGAAAAAAGGCGATAATCTAAACTCAATTTTTCTTAGTCTTGTTATTTTTTTTCACCTTGTCCAGTAAAATTGGAGATTGAGTAATTATTTCAAGCAATCAAAGCCAACTTGTCGTATGAGTGGAGGTCCCCTTTAAGAATCCAATCTTGAGAAAGTCATTCGTGATAGATCGCTGGTACATTTATACCTGTACTAACAATAGTTTTGTCATCTCGAATCCTATGCAGTCTTGATTTACCTGACGTGCAAGGAACGCAAATGATAAGCAGTAAGCAGGCCATCAAGTCCGTAAGCCTGCAACCCAAGCATGTGTTCGTGGACGACGTATGCACGTCTGTCGTCCAATTCCAACCTTCACCTGTGAATAGGTTGCTGTGGGATCTTGATAACATTAAACGGAAACAAGATTTCAACTTTGTTGCGGGAATCGGTGGAGACTCTTGCAAGCTACCAGCACGCATGACTCTGAGCGAAAATCACGTGTACGATTTGGTAAAGCTGTCAATCAGGAAGAGGCGCAAGTTCAACGCGGTCGCAAAAACCGCTGAGTCGCTTGAACGGGCTATTGCTGATCGCGCTTGTCCTGAGCCGGCGTACACCCCCGAACCTCTGTTAGCACTGGAATGGCGTACAGGAGAATTAGAGGAGTGGCAAGCGGAAATTCAATCTGATGAATCCGACGAAATCGACGACAAGTGGTTTAGAAAGCCCGCTATTTCTGCGATCAGTGACATCTGTGAAAGAACTGCTCAGCTAACCACACAACTGCGACACCAGGTGCCAAGAGCTGCAATGTTCCTGTGGGCGCAGATACTGCAGCTGTTCTCCTGTAGTAAAAAGGTACTCTCTGTGGAAGCCTCTGAAGATCAGGGGCGTCGCAGTGCGTTATTTCGTGAGCCTCCACGAGGCCGTTACTTGAGTGTCTGCTGCCAGGACTTAATCGAGGAAAGAAGTCGCGCTGCGGCGGAGAAGAAGACCAAACGACAAGACACAAAGAAAAACTTGAGGCGCGCACACGGGGCGCTCACTCAAAAGTACTACGACAACACCAACAGAAAGAGGGCCATGGATTCTAAGCGGTTCCATCGAGGTTGTGGAAGAAAAGGGTGCTAGTTTCTCTGGTCTCTTACGAGAAACTGCTCCTACTATCCTCACCGAAAACTCTCTCGCACCAAGCCCAGCCGTCTCTAGTTTGCTTCAATGCCAACTCCTATAAACATAAAGGCTGGACGCGATTATCCAACAAATATTTGCTAAACTGACCTTATCCGCTTTCTTTGCTCTGCATTCTCACCTTCGTTTCCAACTGAGCCGCAAGCTATGAATCGAAAATGATCAAACTTTCATCGTAAACTGACAAACTTCTATTTTATCGAAGACAAGTGGACATGCAGTTTTCAAGCGCACGTATCTCATTCAAATCAAACCAAACATTTCTAACATCTAATGCAAACGCGCGAGTCACCATCGTCGAACAAATAAAAAAATAGAAGTAAAATCACGACAAGCTGTCGAAGTCTCTTTTATTTGTTTAATTCGTTATATTCTCCTTAGAACCAATGGCAAATGCAAACTATTTAAACATGCACCAGCACCATGCACCAGGTAATTCATCAACATCTTTCAAAAATAACCCATAAAGGTTCCATTTACGTGAGCAACTATTCACCTCAGTGTCGATGGCTAGCGTTGGACACAAAAGACACGGTTTGTGATTGGTTTGTTGCGAATTTGGACACGGTAATTGGCCATGGCGCTACTGGCCCCAAGCTCATTGTTCCACTTAACATTGAATGACGACATTTTAAACAAAACCAGCAATAAAACAGGTTTCTATAGGATCTGAGCTTACAACTTATTAAGATACAAACTGGAATTTGTTTTTTCATAAACAACTGCTTTACAAAAACATAATGATAAAGTATACTATTAACTCCTTTTAATGCTTCCCAGATTCTCTATCTTCAATTTAAACTACATGTACAGACTATAACTGCACTAACCTGCGATCAGGCGTCCCTTACATTTTTTTGTCGCGGCGGGAAGGTACGCATGATACAATTACTTGACTATTTGTCTGTTGCTAGTCTAGAATCTGGACTTTTCTCTGATTGGTCAAGAAACAACAAGG
>JAHPZR010014003.1:20000-30000 GCA_019787425.1 Platygyra sinensis
AATAGAAATGAGCCAAAACAATACACTAACGCATGGTAAATTATAGAGGTGTCAATCTCAACGAAGGAACACGCAGATAACAGCGGAAATCACGCAGACCTATGACCTCTTAAAATTTGCTTTGGCACGATCTATCTAACGGCTCTAGTTTTCTCCTTATAACACAACACGAAATGCCCTTCATAAACAAGAGCACGGTGAAGCGACAAAAAGGTCGAAAGACCGAAAAATAAACGGCAAAGGTACAAATGGCACGAACCGTAGGAGTCGTGTTTGGCCTGTCTGTTTTATTTACATCATTCCGACAGTTTCACTTTTGATTCTTTGCTCCAGAGGAAACAACAAAGACGTCTTACGGCCAAATCGCTTGGAGAACTGAAGTGCCCAAGCACACAACAGATTTCCATACAAGCAAAACTAGTCACTGGAGTAAATTTCTCAGTTGAGAGGTCGATACAGTGAAGATATATCACACGGGATTCGTCGAATGGGCGCACGGAGCACTCTGAAACGCGATCGAAATGAATGGTCACGTGAGCAACCCACTTCGATAATATAGTTCGAAACAAAGGATTATGGGAAGGCCTTTCATCCCCCCCTGACTTGGGTACTCCCAAGTTTTTGCTCGGGTATATTCAGTCACGTGACTTGTTTAGACCAATCATGCGCGAGAGAAACTACATGTATCTGATGAATTATAATCACGAATATTCGTAAGTATTCGGGTATATAATAATAGTCGTGAAATCTTTTAGAAATGTCCGGGTGATAGTCGGGAATCTTCGGAATCTGTACCTCCTCGTAAGCCTTAGCGTTAGCCACAAGTTCTGGGTAATGATATCTGATTGCTTCGTCTAAAATCCATTGCTGGCACTTGTAAGCTGACCACTGACCTAAAGATTAAATATTCTGAATTAATCATCTATTTCAGCCAATAAAACTGACTGAACCATTTGCATGGAAAGCTTAACAACTAGTTTTGAATATGCCACTTTTAAAAAATAACAAAGGTGTGCCATTTGCTCAACCCTTCGTCCAGATCCAGCTTAGAACTAACGGTGCGTTTCTTTGGGGTGATCTGGATCAGGATCCGTGATCCAAGATCTGTCTGGATCATGGTGCATCACAGGAAATAATGAATCCACTCTGGCCATGATTCATCAGTTCCTTTGATGAACTACGATCTGAGTGATCTTGGATCACTGATCCTGATCCAGATCACCCCAAACGAACACGCTCTTATTTTGTGAATTTGTCATTGCATGAAACTGACACAAGGTTCCACTGTCACACAGTCAAAAACCCTAAGTTTACAACCTTATTCACCCATAACCAGCTGCTTTCCAATATGGGAAATTACAAGTCAGTACTATAATTTCTGTGTCCTTTTTTCTACCTTGTGAACTGGTTATTTTATTTTTTTTAAGGCACAGTTCAAGCTCAAGTTCTACATGTAAGCAATAGAGCACTTTTTCCGTGTTTACATAGCCTCAACTAAACACAAGGAGGGTTGGGAGAATTTGACATAGTTATGCAAACCTCAGACCAATGCGAGCGCACTAGTGGCTCAGGTATTATATAAAATAGTATAACAAAGCAAGTTGCATACATTGAGAATGTTTCACACCAATTGAACTTACAATCAGACACTCACCAACTGCGCCCAATGCTGCACCTTGTAATGCTGTACTGATGACCACACTGAAACCTCTCCCTTTTGTAAAAAAAGACCAAACAATTAAACTGGCAAAGTGTGAATGTAAAATTCTTTTTCCATAAATGTTTGGGTGCCAAAATAGGCAATACTGCCAATACACTAAATCACACTGGATTATTACCCTATTAAAGGGAATTTGGGAGTCCCCACAGGCCAAAGAAAATTTGGCTTCGGTGGAGTTCGAACCCACAACCTCCGGATTAGATCTACATGTACCGATTCTCTACCAACTGAGCTATGAGGCCAGTTCAGGAGTGAGTCAAGGTAGTGAGTCGAGGTAAGTGTACAAATGATATAGATATAAAATTGCCTACTTCCGTTACCCAAACATTGATGTTAAAAAAATATCCATCTATTGCACGGGTGCTACACAGTCCCCATACTACATGTATATCTATATCATTCATTTTATCCTCTGATCAACAAGTAAGACAAAGAAAGTACAATAATCATAAAATCATTAAGAAGAGGAGGTGACCTGGTAAGAATGAGTTTTTCCATCTGATCTGTGGTTTTGAACAACCAGTGCATTTCCTACACAGAACCTGTTCCAGAATAGCTTTTGGCATCCAGCCTTATGTAATGCAATCAATTAACCATAACAATGAAAATGCAGCCACCAGGTAAAGATGTTATATTACTATAAGGAGTCATGATATTAAACATTTCTGTAACTTACACAAGGCACATGCAAGCAAGATTCCCGTAGCAGCGCCGCTGATAGCACTTGCTTGCATGCCACTCATGGCCTCTTGTCTTGTTGTTATGGTGTTGTTTCCCTGAAGCTCATCCAATGTTCTTCTCCATTCATGAGCCTTCGATGAGACAAGTAGATTGTCCCTAATAACTGATGATTTGATAAAAAAAACTTCATTTGGTGGCACTTTTTTAAATTTGTTTCTTCTCTTTGATATCAAAATCCAGTCTACATTAATTTCAAGACTTCCCCCTCCACACAACCCCAGTAGTAACTTTATCAATAAAAGTCTTCCAGTTTAATAAAAGTACATGTAAAGTTAGCATTCTGATATAGGAAACACAGCCTACACTATGCATACAGTGTAGTGCTATTTTCTTTCCAGCATTAAAATAACTTTGGCTACAGGGGGTGTCATGAAAACTCAGACATCAGACCCTGAAAATTCAGACCCCTTAAAATTAAAAAAAAAAAAATTGAACTTGTTTCACGCAATGTTCATAGGCAACAGCCAGAAAGGAGTGAGACGATTATCTTCTATGGTTTATTGCTGCCGCATAATTTGATCAAACAGTGAGTTTTTTGGGCCTTGAGTTTTAGGAGTCTGAGGTCTGAGGTCTGAGGTCTGAGGTCTGAGGTCTGAGGTCTGAGGTCTGAGGTCTGAGTTTTTGTGACATCCTGACTGTTGATACTCCCCCTAGCCATTACGGCAGTACCATTGAAGGGCCCCAGCAGCATTTTAGTAGGTTACAGATAGCTCAGTGGTTGGCTCCATGTACACAATACAGTAATCCTGACTAGTGCTTCCCCCAGCTGGATAGGAACCCTCTTACCAGTTATGTTATTAAAATCCGAGGTTAATTACTATATATTACGCTTATATACAATATATGCAGTACAGCTCACCAAAAAATATGCCAGAAATGGCAAAAACGCCTGAACCAGCAGACAGAGTAAAGATAACTGGGTGCTGTCTCCTGATAATCCCGTAAGTAAAGCCAATACTTGCACCAGTCAAACCTGGGAAAGGAAATTAGAAGTTACTTCAATATACAATGTGACTTCAGACATTGGCTGCGCCCATGTATAGCATTGGTGGTAGATATGGGTTTACCTCGGTGTAAAAGCCTGTGAAGTTTTTCTTTGTTTTGTAGCTATTGTTAGGGTTAGGGCTATTATGTTGACTTCTTTGCTTTCTTTGTTTTACGTCACTGGTGAAAGTCACAGGTTTTTACACCGAGGACGAGCCGTAAATATGGGTTTGAAATCCTGATATCACATGAAATTCCAATGATACTCACCCATTGTCATCATAATGTAGCAGTCAAATTGAAGCTTAACCATCCCCCCCCCCCCAGGTATTTGACGTCTTATTCTGCCCGGGAGGGAGGGGACTTGATGAACTTAGTCTTACCAGCGGTGGGGCATTTGATCACTACTCATTGGGGGTGGGGAATTTGATCGCTGGCCTCGATTTCATGTTACAAGTCGCGCTGATTCCACATGGCCAGTGTGATAAATCATGGCGGAGACAAGCCTTGATACATTGAAAGCGAAAGATACCCGATTCGTGGGGGACTGACTGAAAAGCAAAGGCTTGCACAAGCTTTGCTCTGTATTTGAAGGTATTCAAGAACCATTTATATCATCTTTGGCACGTAAGAGTGCTGTCTGTTAAACCATGTTTACATGTACATACACAGCTTCCGGAGCATAATAGAAGCTACTGAAAAGTTTCCCGGGGGTGGGGGCATTCGATCACCTGGAATGGACCTATGATGGGCAGCTTTTCGGCCTCGGGAGGGGGGAATTTGAACATAAATTTTCCAAAAATTCAAATGCCCGGGGCGGTTGCCCGGGGGGATGTTTAAGCTTTGATTTGACTGGTACATAAGCTTTAATTACAAAGAAAACAACAATGCAAATCAACATACCAGAAACTGCAGTATAACCAAGCAACCTTTGAGCTCTTTCTGAATCACGACGCACTGTATTCAGTAAAAGACTTCCTCCAGATCCAATGGCAACTTGAATTTAAGGAACGAAAATCGATCGATCAACACGAATAGGCCTTTTGCAACAGTTGGTCACGTGACCGATAATTTCTAAATTTTTAGCTACAGCAAAATGAATTTCAGAGCTGGAAAGAGCATGTTTTAAATAACCAGGACACCAATTTTCAGACCAATGCCGTATAAGGTTGAGATTTAATGACGATTTGAATATTGCAAAAATTAGAAGGTTTTGTATGGAAGCGAGGAAGCTTTGCCCTCCAGAAACCTTTTCTGTTATTAATCACTACCAAAAGAAGCTGCTGGCATATAACCATTGGAGATAGAAAGAGGGGTAAAATATTTGGAAAAATGGAAATTTCTAGGCCCTTACACCGAAAGGCAAAGATTTTATGGCAGCTTGAAAACTTGCAAAATTACAAGGATTTGTATGGAAAACCACTGGAGCGTGACTGGAGGGCAAAGCGACTTCTTCTCATACAAATCCTTCTAATTTTTAACGTCCATAAAAATTCCCCTTTAAAAGATATAAACCTGAAAATTTGCATGTAAGCTTATTTGGAACTGTTCTTTCCATTTCTGATAACATTATGCATTACCAATGATTAATCAGTGTGTTCTTGAAAAACACGTCACGTGACCAACTGTTGCAAAAGGCCTATTACTGCAAATTGAAGCTGCGCGCACGCTCTAGATAATAGTTCATAGGGATTGCTGATTTCTCTTCCTACCTGCCAAGGCCACATTCTTGGCGAACTGACCTATTCGTTGGCCGTTAAAAGTCATGTTCGTCGTTTAAATTCAACTTAACCTGAAATTTTTTTTCCAGCGATCTTTCCCTACTCATTTCTTTTTCGCCGCCATGTTTTGATTGCGTCTCCATAATTCTGCCCGGCGGTCTTCGAATTACTCTATGTAAAGTGCACCGGTGTATCCACTTACGAAAGTGGCACAAAATGGCGGCAGTTTCAGACGGGAATGACAAATCGTTAGAAGATGTTGATTATGACTTGCAAAGACATCTAAAAGGCGTCAACACGCGGACTCCTGATCTTTCTACATTGGCGCAAAAAGGAGATGAAAAGGTAATGCAAGTTTCTTTCCTGGACGAATTGCTCCCGAGAGTCTTATTCCAGGACGTAACCAATCGATGAAATCGATGATCGATAAAGCAATCGATCAATCGATACCAATTGATGCATGTTAGTTAATTGGCATCGATTGGTATCGGCCAATCGATGACCAATCGATAATCACCCAAAAGTATTCAGGAATCATCGATTGCCATCGATTGGGCTTTAAAAGCTTTTCGTGATCAAAAAGTTTACTAGACTGTTAGGTTATGCTCTAGATGTTTCAGGATCCAAAGTTCATGTTTATTGTACTTTAATAATATTAGATTGTTGTAACTTTAAAAAGACGTATTTTAACGCTGTGCCACTTTCCGTAAACTTTATTCAGTTAAGCTAAATGAATTATCAGTGCTGTATAAAACCTGATCTTCTGCCGATGTCCTAGACTGTCATTGTTTTAATCATTAGAATACATCAAGAGGCTGTTCCCTTTAGAAATCTTGACCGACAAATTATGTATCAACAATCGATGGCAATCGATGCCAATTAATCGATTAATATTGATAATCGATGAAGACCAATGAAAATCGATGACGATCGATGACAATCAATAATCACACCAACCTGGACGATCGATTGCTTATCGATTATCAATATCAATCGATTAATTGGCATCGATTGTTATCGATTGGCATTGATTGTCATCGATCATCGATTTCATCGATTGGTTACGTCCTGTTATTCTCGACAAGTAGGGTTATTAATCTTACTGTTTTCAAAGTTAATGTTATTAGCTTGAGCTCTGGATAAGGCTAGGTTTACATGCACAGGAAAGGACATTAAAGTTCTCAAAAGTGTTCATAATAATTTAAGTTCATTTTTTACGGTGGCGATATTAATAAATTCTACCACTTCTTCAGCTTGTTGAGCAGTTTCTGACTGAAGATGTTCAAATCGGCGGAGGAGTCGATGAAAAACTTCAAAGTCAGTTATATATCGGTAGGTAATTCAGTGACATTGGTGAGATTGTACAACTAGCTAGTACAACTAAATTTTCGAAAATTTAAGGTGGCTCTGAACCCCATGTACAGAATTTTTTTAAACTTTGCCAAAAGTTGCATCTTATCTTGCTTATCAAAATTCTATAATAAGAAAAAAATAATTTCACTGTGCCGTTTTTGAAATATAAGCGCTTAAAGCAGAAATTAAGGGTGCTTTTAGAAAGTCATAGTGTTGCTATGGTAACATATTAAGCCAGGAAAATAATACCAACATGTTCACCAGTTATTGTAGCATCAATTGTTATAAAATATTTAAGACAGTAAGCACATTCTCATTGGTCAATAGGTGTGTTTAGATGAGAGTATGCAGACACGGTTGTCACGTCACGCTTTCTGTCTAGTTTCCCTGGCACAATTTGAAACCATTTCAAAGCCGGTAGTTTAACTCTCAAGTACAAATATTAAGGAATTCAAATAACTTTTCCAAGTTTTGATTTGGGGATTGACTATCTCTTTTCCTCTGACCCGTGGAAAGAAAGCAAAAGAAAGAAGAACAACAGTGCTTTGCATGCCTAGATGTTAGTGAGCTAGACGGCCGTCGAGGGAGCTCAAGCGAAGACAACAAAATATTATGCAACAAAATACGCAGTAAACGTTTTTCAAGGTAATTTTTGCATTTAATCACTACAATAAAATTCTCAAAATCACATTCTGTTTTTTAAAAAGGATGTACAATAAAAATAAACACGAACTACATGTATATGCTACAGACTGCGAATGCGAAATCTGTTCAAATCAAATTTTTCACGGCCGATTGGTTGCCGTGTTTTGGCTGTCAAATGTTCAAAAAATGACCATTAAAACTTGGAAGAATGTACCAGACAGCTCACCAGAATGATGGATTTACAGAATGTAATGCCCTTTGACTTAACTGCATAAACTCAACCCTGGCTGCTTGTGCTATGATTCCAAACCAGCAAAACTTCACAAGCTGCATTGAGCGATTCAACTTCTCAACCATCTTCTCAGGCTGCCAAATCAGGCAAGTTCTCGTTACTTTCAAGAGCGATCAAGCACAGTGATTTCATCTTGAAGTTCTTTCCTTACAGGGTCATAAATCTCTTGAATATTTCTTCTGTTTTCACCAAACTTTAGCATTTCTCCCAAAAGCTGACATCGCTTTCATTTACATGGCGATCGCTTGCTCGAAGATTTTGCCACAATTTTGACTTTTGTAACACGAAATTTCATGGGTTTGTGCGTTATCAGGTGCGTGTTTTGATTGGTTAGTAGGAAAGATGATTGTCTAGAGCGTGTATTGAGAAAGCCTTTTTGGATAAAGAAGTTAATAAACAAAATTTCCCTCCATTTGTCGAATTAATTTTGAGAAATATTTTACATTGTATAAAAGCAATAGAAAACTTTTTTCCTGTGTTTGCATAGCCTGATATAAACACTCGAGGAGTTGGGAGAATTCTCGACAGTTATGCAAACCCTCGACTTTGTCTCGGGTTTGCATAACTGTCTCGAATTCTCCCAACCCCTCTCGTGTTTATATCAGGCTATGCAAACATGGAAAACATTTTCTATTGCTTAAATAAAGAGTGGTAATTATGACTCGTCAAAATCTATATCTTGGAAAGTGCTGGAAACTGTTTTGAGCCACCTTAAGCAACGACAACAACAACCGTTTAGCAGCATCTTTATTTCTCTAACACAAACATACCGGTATTTATAAATATTATACTATACATGTATATTAATTAAGTTCAGGACAGGTTGTTCAAATAATGTAAACTCATTCTTACCTGGATTGAGGCCAAATGAACTGGTTCTCGAGGATGAATGAAATGATTTTCAGTAAAATGAAATGGTTTTCAGTAGAGGGGTTTGCCTCCATCCAAGTTACACGTGTATGTACAATTGCATAATGGGAGAGATCAAGGCTTATTAGTGACCATTTATTCAGTTTTGTTTCTTCTATGCGATATGGCAAAAAATGTTAGTCAACTGGAATTAATTCTTTCATTCATTATCCCAATGCAAAGCCCTCAGGCATTTAAAATGTTACTTAGTGTTTTTGTTGTGCATATTTTCATATCCCTTGACTTGAAAAGTGTTAGAATACATGTACTTGGGGCCTCCTTCATTTTTAGCTAAGTTATGAAATTGATATGCCACTGACAGTACTTGTACAGCTATAAAATAAATGTATACAGGGCCGTAGCCAGAAAAAACTTATGACTGAGGCAATCAGTCCATGGTTGAGTTCTGTTCCTAGATATTTAGAGTGTTTATGATGACTATAAAACAACAAAAGTGAAAGAAATGATGGAGGCAAGTGCCTCAGTTGGCCTGTTACTAGCTACGGCTCTGGTATACATGTACCCTGGGGAGACTCCCTTATAAATTAAAATAGGACCGGGGTGCTGGACAGAAATTTTGAAATGAATCGCTAAGAGGTACCAAGATCCTGTTTTGTTGGTGTAACTTGAAATTAATTTCACCCCTAAGAGGCACCAATTTGAAACAAGACATAATTTTCTATGATATTTTTCTGCTCGATACTTTAAAAAGATGTTACAAAAGCTCTGACCGGCTGTGGATCTTTTGAGGCCGGACACCCTAAGAGGACTAGCAAAAACTGGGTTTTTAACCCCTAAAAGGTACAGTGTATGGCAAGCACACCCATCCTTTTATAACAGAGCCCTCTCTGGAATGTGTATACTCGACCCTGAATATATCCACTTTAAACTTCCATCGTCTTCCAAGAAATACTCATAATTATAAGGGAATCAATACAATACAAGGCATGTGTACACACTACACTCTAAATTTAGTGTTACTGTTTATACTGTATGCACCTGTTTTCGTTGTTTCTAGCATGTTTCTGGGGCTTTCATGATGTAGTGAAAACTCTTCTGGACAAAGGAGCAGGTCTGGTGCTGTACTGAATTTAAGCTAAACTGACAAAGTTATTCTTACACGTTGTGTATTTGACATGAAGATATCAAATTAGTGTCAGTTTTAAAGCTTCATATTTATTTTTACAGTGTTTGTGTCATAATCAAAATCATTCGCTATTGCCATTTTAAGACATTAGCAGGTGACTTTTATGTGGGAAAAAATAAAAATTGTTTTGCTCCAGTCATATCTAACTACAGGGAAGAAGACAGGCACAATAAAATGTCTTCAGTTGTGTTATTTCCAGCTAATTTATCAGATAACAAATTCAGCGACATCTACACAAACAAACACTGCACTTCAATATGTACACTGTATATTAACACAAAAGGCATTCTGCACAACTGTGTGAGGCTCTATCAATTAATGATTATTCCTTAATACTATTGTATTTGTGGACCAGGTACAATTTTATCCTTCATTCAAATTTGATTTTTTTTTATGCACTCAGGTATTACCTGAATGCAATTTGCTGAAAAAGGGTTTCATGATACTGAACCAAGGGTGTAAAGAAATTCTGAATAATTGTGCACAGG
>JAHPZR010014003.1:35000-42500 GCA_019787425.1 Platygyra sinensis
GAGATTAAACTGCAACAAGCTTTTGGCTTGTCTTTGTAAGGTTTCGACTTTTAGAAGTGGTGCTTTGAATTTTTTCCCTGTAATTCCTTTCTTTCCATTTCTAGGCGGCGTTCTCTCGGCCAGGTTCAGCCTATGTTCTGCAGTCGGACCCCTTTTCTAAGCGGCGCAGTAATCAAGAGAGCTCTGAATTTCCTCTTGGTAGGACATTTGCTTTGTTCACGATATTTAATTCTCCATATTTAAAATTGAATACAACAACATTGACTTTATTTTTACAATACTGAAAAAAGGACTTTGTAGCCCGCAGTTAGCAGAGCTATTCTAGGCGGGCTACTTAAACTGACACTGTAACACCCTGAACAGTTTCTTAAGCGGCCCTCACACGGCAAACTAAAGTTGGCAAATATGAATGTTGTGCCGCGTAGCACTGGGAACACAAACGGTAGTAACGGTAGATCTATTCCGGAGGTCGTGGGTTCGATTCCCACCGAGGTCAAAAGATTTTTTCTTTGCCTCGTGTGGTTCCCTGTTTCCCTTTACTAGGGCTAGCGCCCAGTGGGTTATTCATGGGTTTAAGTAGCACTATAATTTACACTTCAGAGTTAATTCTCTGGTTCCTCTATCTATTAAAGTTGGCAAACTCGTGTTGGCAAACTCAAGTTGATGTGTGTGAACTGCACAAAAACAGTCGGCAAACAAGTTGGCAAACTGTTGGCGACAAATAGAACTTGCCTCTATTCTCGCCAACTTTTTCGTGTTGGTAAACTCGTATCTGACGTGTGAACGGTTAGCCAACATGTGTTGGTAATTTTCAACCAATCAAAACGAACTCTATTCACGTGATTTATTTGCGTGACACTTCACAAAATGGGTGACGCGAGTCAACATTTTTTAAATTTGATATCAAAGCGGTTCACAATTGTCCGGCTGTTCGGGACTTTTCATCTATAGCCTACAAAGATACTGAAAACAAACAAAACAAAACGGAGGAGCGCGCGGACAAACTTGGTTTCGTCCAAACCTTTCTAATTCTTCACCGCTTTCTGGTTCTTCTCTTCTTATCCTCTGTTTCACTGTTGTACGTGATTGAAACTGCACTAAAAAGCGGCCATGTTGGAAATTGCCGTGTTTGTTATTTGCCACGAGTTTGACGTGTGAAGGAACGAGTTTGCCAACTTTTTGAAGTTTTGCAACACGAGTTTGCCAACTTAAGTTTGACGTGTGAAGGCCGCTTTAAGGTTTCTCTACCACGGAGGAACGAATTTCGAGACACTGAAGTTTTTTTTTTTACTCACTTGTCAATCTTGAGATATTAAGCCCGCGATGAAAGCACTATGCGTTTCTGTCGCGGAAAAAAATGCGAGGTGAAGTAATATTTGTTACAATAATGTTGTCAACATGCATTTAAGTTATATGGCTAAAGAGTATTAATTTGACGTTGTTTCAAGCTATTGGAAGTTTTTCGATAGCCTGAAAAACATATTGATAAGAAAAACTCTAAAGAAATATTGAAAGGTTCATGGGTTTTCTTACTCTCCCAAACATCCAAATTAGAAATTTACAGGCAGGAAAGATGAAACAAATTCAAACACCAAGTTTTGGAAATCTTAAAACGGCCGTGAAAATGTTTACTCATTTGCAATAGACTCCCTCTAGATATAAGACATGTGGTTCTTTTCCTTTTCGGGGTATTTATACATAGCTGGTTACTTTTTAGGCTCGATTTCCACCGCTCTCTCGTGTCTGGTTTACCCTCCCCGAGTTCGGGGGAGGAGCTCGGGCTCCTTTCCCGAACAGCGCCTGGTAATCGAGCCTAGTTACTTTTTTTTACTGTTATTATTTTAACGGGACAACCTGGCTCACGGGCTGCCAAATGCTCTCTCGCGGAGTAGACAACTTTTTGTCCATAACAAAGCCTTGTTTTAGATTCTTTCGTTCGATCAGCAGGTCGAAGCCAAAACTATCTTACAACAATTGACATTTAGATTGACTTTAAATTTATCTTTGCCAGGTGGACCTGCTGGCGGCGATATTTTAGCGGGAACGACGAGCGCACGAGATCAAATGGAACAAGGGGGAAAGCCAGGATTCTCTGTGTGGCGTACATGAAGACGCCTCTACGTCTCCTGTTACTTTTAGCGTGTTTATTTATACATTTCAAATGTTTAACTTAACGACACATGCTTTCTGACTACATATTTTAAAAAAAAATCTGCACGGCAGAGTCAATAACACATTTTACAATACATTGTATTCGTCATTAAATCAGTGACATTATAAGTGTTGGCAATTATACAGTTTCCTCATTCTTGCCGGTAACACATTTAGTTTATCATGTCAGTGCGAGGAGTGATGACAATGTAGCTGTTCAGAACCTTAATGTCGCGCTTAATGGGACTTTTTTGTGGGTCATGACCGCATAAGATGCACCGTGCCGTCATGTGGCCGCCAACCAGCGTGTATCCTTTTAAGGTAGGGTTTCATATTTTCTCAGAAAATCCTAAAATAACGCACTTAAGGACGTTCGCGCCAAAATTTTCTAACATTGATTTTTTTCTGAAAATTTTACCATTGAAAGCTGATGAGTTAGTGATGTCAGAAATGCAAAAAAAAATTGGGGGGTCACCGACTTCGTTTTGGACAAAACATGCCCCGAAGAACACCTAAATCTAAGTAAATCGGGCTTCGTTAGCGAAGAAGGCCACAGTGGCTGCAAGTCCCAAAATATTGCAATTAGAGCTTTGAAGGGAAATGTTCTCTGCCAAATATGGTATAAATGGACCTATTAAGCTAATTTAGTCAACTGGTGAGGTTCCTCAAAGAGCAAGTTTGCATTTAGCGACCATAGTTTCACGCGCCTTGCAGCCGCAAGATGGCAGGATTCCATGTCCGGTGGACAGAACTCTTGAAATTTTTTTAACTTCCCACATTGCTTTTTTGTTCATTTTTGGACAATGTGGAGATAATTGTAAATAAGACCTGTTTCTGAAAAGAAAAGTAGGGGTCACCGAACGTCCAAGATCGTTAAATCCAAGCAAAGCTATAGCAATGGCCATCTGCCCTATCATATTGTTTATTTTAGTACTTAGCGCGCGCGCTCGATGCATGACGGGTCATGTGAATTTGCGTGCACAGTAAGGATGCGCAGAAACAAGTAGCGCGATCGTCCTTAACTCGATGATTAATGAAATGTAGAAAGAAATTAAACACTCATTAAGAAAAGTTGAAAAAATTGAATTTATCTTACAAGGTCCATTTTTCCTGGCAATGTCAAATTATCTATCTGTTGGTGGCTTGCTGGGAGGCCAGCTGTCAAAAGCAGGGGGGCAGGGGGGAGGGGAGGCTGTCTTCTACTGACACCTCCACTTAGTTAGACTTGGGCATTTGAGTGCCAAGTAATTTTGTTATTGACTGTTTGTTCAGTTGTTTAAGCTTGCTTGAATGTTCTGTGTTGAGATGGCACCCTGCTGGAGCCATCCCTTTCACGTGCAAGCGTGGGGGGCGTTCTTCTAGCCAGGGGGGTGGTCAGATCACTCCTGGCCTTTGGGACTGTCTTAGAGTCAACTGCGGGCATGTTTTTGCGAATACGGTCAGATATAAGTACATTTTATTGCGATAAATTTTTACTTAGTTATCCCCGTTTTAAATCAAAAGCTACACTAGGTGACCGTTCTTTTACCTGTGCTGCACCGAAACTTTGGAATGGGCTACCATTTAACATAAGAAGCGCCAGCACAGTTATTAGTTTTAAAGCCAAGCTAAAAACTCACTTATTCCGCCTCGCATTTTTATCATAGTTGTTTCTATTATTGTAAGTTTTACTTTTAATTGAAATTTTAGCTTTTTAAATCATTGTAAGTTTGCTTTTAATTGTAATTTTAGAATTGTAATTTTAACTTTTTAACCTTTTTATTCCGTTTTTAATCTTGTCATGCGCAATTGATCATTATATGGAATTTGCGCATTATAAATATTATTATTATTATTATTATTATTATTATTATTATTATTATTATTATTATTATTATTTATTATTATTATTATTTTTAGGTAGGAGTACAATAATTTGCATGCCCGCGGGTAGCAAAGCTAATCTAGGCGGACCATGTTTACAGGAAATAAATACAACTAAACATAACTAAGGGCAACAATAGTACTAAAGGAACTAAAATGAGACCACTGATAAACTAATGGTATTACAAATAATAATTGAAAACAGTTATGGCAAGAGACTATAGATACACTAAACGATATTAAAGATATTAATAATACATACTAAGAAGAAAATAAACTCAGCTTTACTTTTTGAATGATTTCCGGAAGATCAATTTAACAGTCTTCTGAAGCTAGAATTCCAAAAAGTGTTTGTTTTATTTTCCTCTTTAAAGGCATTTTTAGTAAGTTCTCATTCCAGATTTTTGTTCCGATTCTATAAAATGGATTCACTTGATCATGATTGAGAGTCTGGAACTTTGTGTGTAAAAGTTTTTGAGAAAGAGGATCAAGTATTATAAGAATGAATATTAAAAATATTTTGAAATAGATTTTGAATGTTTCCAGGAGCACTACTGTGTGTTCATTTCAAACATAAGGTTAGCTAAAACTTCAAAATAGAAAGAATTTAACGGTAAAACACCGGCATAAAAAAATAAAGGAATTGTATGCTGATTTCGCTCAGAAATATAGGTAAACCGAAGACTTCGCTTTTGAAACTTAAGAAGCTTTTCAAAGTGCGATTTATATGCTTGGCCGCTTGGCCTTAGGCCATCAAACCATCGGTTAAATAAGGAGCAACAAGGGATCGATAAATTGCTAAAAGAGTATGTCTTGGCAGAAAATGCCGTAGTTTACAGATCAGCCCTACAGTTCGGCTCATTTTGATAGCTACATGGTCAATATTACGTTTTAAAGAAAGATTGTCAATTATTACACCTTAATTTCTAACAAATTCTTTACATTCTAGAACCACTTCTCATTTTGATCATATTCCAATGTCATAATTTTGGGATAGTAAGTAAGTTTTCTTTGAGCTGGTCTACCCCTGTCTATGTCATAAAAAGACACTCACTACTTCACTACTCTTTTTCCTTCAGATTTTAAAAGTGTGTTTGTTTGATACTTCACTGGCAAAATCTTAAAGGGGCTCAGTCACGGTTGAACGGTTTGAAAAGTTTAGCTAAACTTTTAAAATTTTATTGTTTGCAATCCGTGTCAATCTTCTCCATCCTTAACCATCCTTGTTCCTTTATGGTTTGTTATCGTCTCTTTGATGTTTTTCTATCTTTGTAAAGTATTATTTTCAGGTTTCCTTCAATTTAACGGTAATTCTGTCGATGCTCAAAATAACTCAAAATACCGTGACTGAGCCCCTTTAAGCTTATCCAAAGGCTGTTTTTTTTGAGTTCAAGTTTAGGATTTCACGTTCCACCATTGTTCACGTTCAAAACTGACCGATTGGACTTCAGAGGCTTGGATCAAGAGTAAGATGACGTCAAAGACTCACTAGCTTAAAACTGCAGCGTGTAAACGCAGCTTATTCTACATGCAAAACACGACTGAGTTTTAAAAGTCTGAAAGTTCCAAACTCCCGTCTGTACATTAATTTAGGGGCGTGCATACACATTGTATTTTTAAACTATTGAGTCTTTGACGTCATCTTATGCTCGATCCAGCGGTCTCTCAAGATTTTACAGTTAGTAATGGCGGACCATTAATAAGGAAAATTTCAGTCAAAATAAACAGGTGGTTCAGTTACATAGTTTTGAAACACAAATACGCCATTTATTTGGAAGACAGTCCTACTTCATTCTAAAATTCAATATCTATTTTAAAGCAATTTTTAAACTTTCTGTTGTTGTCTTCGTACTTTCATGGAAAATTCTCACAGTTCCGTTTTCTCTCACGGTTTACTACAAGTTTAAAAGATTATTACACCGGCATAGAAACTGAGTTTTTGAAGGAGTTATAGCTGGTTACTCGGGTGTCGCTAGAGAGTAGAGGTTCTTCTGGATTGATGTCTTCAGTAAAAAAATTGACACTGTGACATCTTTCCCGCCGATGCTTTGTTTCGTCAGCCACGGAAATCTCTGACGCACTGGAAAAAAGAAAGCAAAGAAACGAGAACCATCGTATTGTTTGTCCAGGAATGATTAAAAGTCTACCTTAGAGCGAGTTCCAAATGAATCTCGTAAAATCAGAGCAACAGCTCACTTTGGGGAACACTGGGATCGAGAGTGCCGTCTAGGGGATTGTGGAACGGTGTTTTCGCAATACGCTTCCGTCAAAACAATCCCATAATCACTTGCGTGGCTGTCATAATTATATAATTATTACGTCACCATGTTTGCGATGCTCTTCTAAGATCTTAATACACAATAAAGAAAACAGGTGTCTTGACCATCGTGATACTACGTCGTTGCAAGAGTTGTGACAGTGGCCACTCAGTCCCAGTCTTTTCCGGAGTGAGCAAATAGTTTGACTTATCATAATCATGACGGATGCGAACGGTCGACGCAATAAACAAATCACAAGTCTGAGCAATTACATGTAATGGGCGCCGAACGCGGAAAAATGCGCGGCAGCAAGTAGTTTTGGTTTGGTTTCTCGTTCTCACTGGTTTAAAAGGGGCTGGATTTTTGCCAAACAATCACACAGCGGAGTAATGAAAAACCAAATAAGATAACAACAATGACAGTCTAGTCCTATGAAACCTCAGCAGTAATAACGTGCAACTGGCAAAAAGGCATGTTTACATATGTGAGTTTTGCACGTTCTCTGTTGCTACTTGGGCGCTTCAGACTTGACGTTTAGCATCACCTGCTTCCCGTGATACGAACGCAAACATACGGATTTGCACTGTTTGGCAATCTAATCTTTTTCATGTCGATCTCTTGCTTTTAACAAACGTACGAAATGAGCAAAATTAGTTTATGCACACAGGGAGGTAGTCTCCTTCGCAGCTCTTTTTTAGTCGTCCGTTTTTGGGGAGGAGCGTTGCGTGACGAGAATAAAAACGGCTGCGAGGGAGACTATCAGAGAGGTCAGTCATTACCTTTTGGCATGGTGAGGACATTTTTCAAATCACAGCGGGCAGATGACACTTACCCTTTGTTATAAATATAAATGGCGGGAACCATAATGGCCAGGCCCCCGATGCTGAACCAGGTGCCCACGTGACCTTTCGGCTGCCACTTGAACGGCACCTCCTTGAACAAAGTCCAGAAAAGGAACCCGAGCGGCGTTTCTAGAGACTACGAAAAAAGAGAGTAATTTACTTATCAATGTTACTGTCCTGCTGCTACTGTACTAGGTATCATTACCAAGACATAATCCTTTAGGTTGCATCTATTTTGACTGCTTTTCATTGTGGATGGTTTGGTGGGAGGGGGTTGTCGGGGGGGAGGGGTTAAAACCTCCCACCTCCTGAATCCTGTTCTCTCACCCTCTGAACATTTCTCTCCCAGATTACACATTTGCCCGCGTTGCTATCGCCCCTGATTA
>JAHPZR010014003.1:47500-62500 GCA_019787425.1 Platygyra sinensis
TTATATTGCTATGTACTCGTAAATGACAAACTGCGAAAAGGAAATTGACTTTTTGGCCCGATTTGTTTAGTTCATTACATTTTCACTGTTAAAGTTTTTTGCACGAAATTTTTTTATTAGTACTAGTAGAGCTTTTAAAAAAATTTGCAAATATCTGATTACCCCCCAAAATAGTGATCTCTCCGCACACTAACCGATACAAATTTAACTTTGTCTGGGCTTGCACGAGTCACGAAAAAAGGAAGACACTCCTTCGCGCACGTGCTAAAATTCTTCACGACACTGAACCATCTTTTGATTTCCTCATTCGAAAATCACTCTGGGTTCAATTCAAGTCTCCTTTCATTCAAAATCGAGCTTCGCTGAAAGGGAGTACCCTTCACCAGAATATGCGCTCCTCAGACACTACTGAGCTACATTGCTTTGATTACAGTCATTTGCGTGACACTACTAGCCAGCCAGTACTGGGCTACATCAGGAGCCCATTGACCGGGCCTCCTGGCTACATCGCTTTGATTTCAATCATTTGCGTGACACTAGCCAGCCATAAAATTGTAGCGCTCTTTAGGCCGCATCCTTCGCGCCATGGCTAGTCCAACTCTCACGAAATAAAATCAACTAACCGCGCATCACGAGAATAACCCTGTGCGAACTTCACTCTACATGGGAAGGAAAGATGTGGAAACGGATGCGAGCGAGACTCCCTTCTACGTTTTCTCCACGTCTCGCGCGCTCGATCCCCCTCTGCCCTCTAAGCTTGCTAAACCAGACAATAACTGTCAAATTCACTCACCTGAATAAGACTGTCAGGGGGATTAGAAAATTGCCGAGAATTGATTGTAGATATGGAGGAGTTCTTGTCCCATTTGCGGCGAAAACTACCAGTATTCCATTCACGGCATCACTGAATCCGACAAGGAAGAAGAGCCGATGAGGGAAGTTTCTTTCCGCCTGGCCAATAGCTTTAGGCGAAAAGACTCGAACGAACAGTGTTCCCAAACCAAATATTAAGACAAAAACTAGCGAAGAAAACGACAAAACGAAGTAATTATCGGGCGAGGATCCTGCACAATGAGTTGCATTTGAGTGGTCCAACCACATTGGCAAAGTCACTTTGTGACCAACTTCACCGACTAACACGATAACCGCAAAGCAGAAGTTTGCCACAGAAAAGGGAACTTGGCACAATCCTACATTGAATCGTTTTTGTTTTCCTTGTAGAGACATCCTTTCTTGCGACGAAATATCAGCAACAGGCTGCGTACCGCTTCGTCGGGTATAGGTGAGTTGATGGAGGCAGTTTTAGTCATTTCTGACGGCTGAAAACCTATGAGTAACAATTGACTTTTTGTTGTAGTTGATATATGAGACTTTTCTTGGTCCGATCTTTAAATATCCTAACAGCTGCCCAAGCGGATTGCTTTAACTCATCAAATGCTTATCACATGCTGCATCGGGCCGTTCTTGTCCGCATCCTTTCGGACACGTGCTAACCATGTCTAAAATGAAAACAATAACAAAGTGAAATTGAGCACAGTCGAACTTCTAGCCATCTTTCGTATTAAAGCGACTACCTCTCATTACATGTCCTCAGTGACTAATTTCCAAAATACCAAAACTGTTTTCCATGTCAAATCACTATTATTTGAGACCTCTTGTAAGCGACCGCGACCACTTTTAGAGCTAAAAATTTGAATTTTTTTTGGTTTTTAACTTCCCTGATAAGCGACCAATCGAGAGATAATTGAACGAAAATTAGATAATAGGTGATTTAACATTATCGTGTTCCTGGATAGTACAAAAGACGGAAATTTCTTAATGGGATCGGAAGAAACGGATTTTTCTCAATTGAAGATCGACTTTTCACATGAAAAACGTATTCAAATCAGGGATAATTCTCTTTAGTCACCTTATGCTAAAGAGGCAAAATTCTGACTCAATATGGCCAAAGCTTCGTACCGACAACTCGACCACGTCGGCTTGACATTTCGAGTGGTCGATTATGGGAGTTTCAACTGTATTTTTAGCAACTGCACAGCCATTTCATTCGATTTTTATTTTGCTATCGCTAGCAATGCACTTTTAAAATTTTGAACTTACAAGGAATTTGGCCGCGCCTTCTAGCTCCTTATATTTTGGAACAAAAACCGTCAAATCGACTTAGGAACCACACAAGACACAAAAAGAACTACAAAGGAATTCAGGTGAAAATTTTTTACTGGAAAAGAATTCCTAATTTTGCCTTCAAATTCAATAGTTTCTCCTCTATACAAACCCTTAAAATTTCTAAATTACGTGACGCGCGCCAGTACATTCAATTTCATCAAGCCGGGTTGGGTAGCCTGCTTAGCAGGCGAAGAGAGAGGCTAAGGTTGGATGGTTTATAAAATAACATTACATTAAATACATTGTTCCGTTTGGTACGCAGAAACCTTCGCTTTAAAGTTCTTAATAGGGACCTTCAGATTGGACTACGAGTACGAGCTTGAGAACGAGTACGACTTTCGAATTTCAAACCAGTGACGTTTCTAGAGTCCTCGCTCTACATCTAGTGTCAAGGAAAGAGGCAGCTCATGGCCTGAGATGTACTAAATTCAAGCCAGTAAGTATTGAAGTGTGTTATAAAACTCCGCGTTGCTCTCTCTTCTATCGATGCAATCCAATCGCTGAAAATCGTTAATCGATATTAATCGATGGCAGTTTAATTGCTATTTCTAATAGATTTAAATCGATTTAAAATATTCGGAATATTGTTCTTTTCCAGCCTATACGAATGGATGAGAAGCCACATCTGCATAATACATAGTTACGTACTTTGTTATCGCAGGTTAAAAATACGGTAGTTAGAGTCCGATGTAGACCTGCGGTAAATCCGAGTAGTAAGTACAAATTTCTAGTATATAAGAATTTTAAAATACGTAGAGTTAAAATAAGAAAATCACAAACGATTACTATACTACAAACATCACAACTCGGTCAGGGTTTTCAAGGGGTAACAAAGCCGGGGTTTGCAAGACATGAAAATTAAAAGCGAAATCAAAGACAGAAAATACGTAAGGAATAGCAACTTATCTTACCACACTGCTTCTAAAGGATAAATCAATGAATCTAGTCCTGGAAGCGTCGTCAACATTCAATTCGACGATTTAAAACGAGGACTAAGCACGACTCAGCTCAATTAAACTAAGCGTATGTGACTAGGCGCATGAAAAAGACTGACGGTCATGCATGCCCGCACCAACAACGGAAATTGCCACTACTGTACTGCCAAGTCGCTAATGCTTGCTAAGGGTAACTGTATTAAACCCTGCAGAATTTATGCCTCTGTTAGTGATTGGCATTTGAGTTAGCCTCTGAGAGCATCCGGTTTTTTCGGCTGGAGTCACTGGATGCTCTGGAAGGCTTGTTACAATAGTGCCTTGTCACGCAATCAAACGGAGGCTGCGAGTATTTCTCACTACTTGGGCGCAGGGAGCAGAGGATTCCTATTTGACCGTATTACCAGTTACATCATCGCACAACTGCAGCGTGAATCGATCTTGTCGATTCGAATTCCCAGGACGTGATCACACCACATTCATATGATAGGGCAACAGTGCTGTTGACATCCTACATATCCGCGACTCGCGGATGCGATTTTAATGGCAGCGTGACAGCAGAGTAACGCTATGCCTCTCACGTAGTCGTCGTGACTCGCGGGTGGAAGTAAAATAAGTGTCTCTTACAAGACTAGAGATCACGCACGTTTTTCGAATCAACAAGATCAACATCGCCAGTGCTAAACTCTTCATATTTTCAAATTGCAGAGACCCACCCACTGTTGTAGCTCCATAAAAAAAACTAAATAATTACAATTGTTCCGTACATTTATCGTAGGAAACAGCGTTTCGGTTGGTATTGTTACAATGTCTTGTAACAGAAGTAGAAGTATGTATGAAACCCTGTAATTTATATATCAATAAAAATTACTATAACAATGCAGCAGCAATAACATACAAACACTCAAGGAATGCTACTTTAAAATAAACTTCCACTTTGATACATTTGCATTTGCTATATACTTGATCACGTTGTTTGCCATAAAGAAGCAGATCCTTGGTGTACAGAAATTATCTCAGGCAGAATGTACAAAAGCAGTCGTCTTATTGACATCCTAGCTACCTAATAAGAGTTTATATCTTGCGAAATCGCGTCCACATACCACCTGCTAGTCAGCAAAACTCAGGTGATATTCCGCAAGACTTGCAGGATAATTTCTTTACTCTTTCACGTATTGGTAACAAGGCACATTTTACTGAGTTACATGTAAAATGCCAGAAAAGCTGCAATTATTCTCCACGACACACGAAATTACGTATATCGCAGGATATCTGTTTTTTGAGTATGCACACGAAATATTGAGAGGCGCGTGACGATATTGGACATTGTGTCACACTCTGTTGAAAAATGCATATAAAATACCATTTTCAAAATTCCCATGGCCAAGTGCCACAATGATGTGGTCGCGCTCAAATTGATTCCCTATACTTTCGAAGAGTCTTAAAACTCCAGCCACCAAGTCAAGTGGTGTCGAAGGTCTCTAATGATGTTACATTATAAAGATTGCACGCTTATCTGGAGCTCTTACGCAAGATTTGCTGGTAAGCCATGCATTACAAACCGCTTAGTGTCCCGCGGGAGCCCCGACGGGGCGCACATTATGGTCAGATCGCGATAGGGACTGAGCACTAGTCTAACAGAACCGATGTAATCATAAACTTGTGTTAGCACGGAACGGGATGTTTCGGTATTGAAAATGTATGTCACAGCGTTTGGAAGTATCCACGAAAGCCTGTAATGAACTGTTTTGAAGACAGAGCTTAAACTGAGCCGGATAAGATAGTCGAACGTAATGGCAAACGAAACTGACACAGATCTCTTTGGCCTTCTTTGTCAATTGGCAACTTTCTCGGAATGGCATAGTCCCAAAATTCGGAAACACTAGACTTTCAAGTTACAGAGGATGCCCTTCGCAAGATATTTCCTTGGGAATCGAGTTTTTACCAATGTACAAAGCGGAAGTTTGGCGGAAAAATTGTATTTACCAAGTTTAAAAGCGGCTGACGAAACCGGAAGTAGCTGGCTGAGCTACGAAGCCGATCTTGATGTCATGTTCATAACCGCAGAAAGTCGTGATTTGGGACTCAAAAGTTGAAGATACCAGAGAATCCGGCAAAGATGCTATCTCAAGTGAAATTATCGCCTACATCGAGGATACGGAAACTCCAGGCTACATAAAAACTTCGGGTGAATAACACTTGTAAATCGAAACTGCCTGACGAGATACTGGAAATCGGCGAAGGAAGAGATGTTGTTCTACATTTCAAGCTCCAAATTTAGTGGGTTATTTGGAAAGCAGTTAAGCAAGACAGAAGAGACTGGACCGTCGCAGTTCATAGCCTCAGAGCACATTCAACATATGAGTTCATTTGGCATCATTGAAATCTGTTGATCTAGTCTTCGCCTTTCGCTGCCCGCAATGGCCGTCCGCTGCAAGGGAATGGGTGAATCGAAAGAGACCACTGGCCAACTTCAGAAACCGTTGACGGAATAATTCAACAGGGTTGCGCTGCAGTTGCGAAGGGATTCGCAGGTAACATTCATGAATCACGCGAAAGTTTTCGCGACTACCTCTCCATTTAAAGTGTATATGGCAATGAAAACTAATTGCTACTTAATTATTTGAACTGGCTTTTCATAGTACGACAAGTGAAAGATAGTCCAGGTTTTCGAATTCGCCATGACCGCTGATTAAACGCACTGAAAACCCAACAAAAAAACGCATTTGGTACAGGGTTAGCCTCGACCTAAAGTAACTATATCACAAATTTCCAGCGGAAGATGGCATGTTTACAGCTCTGTGTATTGGTTTAATTTCAAATTTGTGGCACCTTCCCGCCGGATATTTATGAATATATTTTTTCAGGTCGAAGGCTTATCCTGTACAAATGCATTGTCAAGGCTTTTGTTCAAGCGGTCATAGGCGAATTCGAAAACTGGGACTATTTTATAAGAGATTACGGACGTTTTTGTATAATGCAAACTAGACGGAAGCGAGGACGTCATGAGGGGTGGGCTTTGCAACACTAAAAATAGTAAAATACTGGATAAAGCAATATCTCTGAAAATATTAAAGCCCAGTGTTCTTCAAAACTAGCGTCACAAACGAAACCGGAATGACATATTCATACATCCGTTTGCCAAGGAAACTCTCTTGGCCCCAGTCTTGTTCTGTCAAAACCCAATATCCTCATTTTCAACAATTTAAAGTGGCACAGAGGGTCCTACTTGGAACAAACATGGTTCCCATATTGTGCTAACTGTCATCATTACATTGGCTGGGGCAGATGGTCCTTGGTTAATAAAAACTGGAAATCCTAGTTTTAATTAAGACAGGACTGGTCACAAAACTGTTGCAATGGCAACATACAATAGGTATCATTTTGTTTCTTTTGTGATGAACATTTCCTGGTGTCAAGTTTGAAGAACACTGCTCCAATATTTCCAGAGATATTCTTTTTTCAGTGTTTTTGCCATTTTTATTTAGCTGCAAACATGATGTTGTCACTTTCCCAACTAGCCGCGAATGCAAAAAACTCCATATCTCTAAACCAAAAACGAGATATTGCAAAATGCCAAAAAGAAAAACGCCATTCTTCTGTATTTAGAAAGACCTTTCAACATAAGCAACTTTTATTTTTCATGCCACATACACTTTAAATTGTTATTTTCTTTTAATTAATAGCAAAGTGGCAGTGGAACCTCGATTTATCGACC
Organism: Platygyra sinensis; assembly: GCA_019787425.1. Lineage (NCBI taxonomy): Eukaryota > Metazoa > Cnidaria > Anthozoa > Scleractinia > Merulinidae > Platygyra > Platygyra sinensis. The sequence continues at coordinate 54,317 of JAHPZR010014003.1, forward strand.
AGTCGCTGGGGACGCGGCCCAAATTTGGGGGGGGTTCGTTAAATGAGGGCCCCCGTGGAGGGGCCCCACTTCGTTATATTCGAACCCCTCAGATATAACGAAATTTGAGGGCGAAAACGACCACAAATGTCTCGTTAAATCTGAGGTCATAGTTAATGATTGATTTCGTAAACACAGATCGGAACCTCTGTGGAAATACTATACACCAATGGTATCTAACGACATGTAATAAGCCGTTGGACCTGCTTGACTGTTGATCGGTTCAGGCGTTTTTATCTCTCTTCGACGTGTTGGCATTGTATTTGTTATAGCGTAGGTAGATTTTACGTTTCGGGCTTCCGGATCTATGTTCGTTTATATCGAGGAATTCGTTATAATCGAGGTTCGTTTACATCGAGGTTTCTATGCCCGTAGATTGTACTGTAGCTTTGCCGGGACGTAGAGTACCGTTTTTTTTCGTTATAGCGGGGACTTCGTTAAATAGAGGTTCGTTTAAATCGAGGGTTTCCACTGTACGTTTGTTATTGTTTCCCTTCCGTGTTTACACCCGCCATTTCTGCTGTTACGTACATAGGCGACATCTTTGTTCATCTTTCGACGTATGCCATCTTTTCGACATGCTACGTAACCTGGCCGAAATCCAAAATGTTACCACAACGGACACTTTTTACGGTTCGGAACTCCGACTTTTCGTGATAACATACGGATTTATTTGTCATCAAACTAAGGCTTAGGAGTATCTAAGAAGTCGTCTGTGAGCGAGGAATCGGACTGTTTTGAATGTTTACATCGTTTGAATACTTACTGCTGACCTTGCTCCGGAATATTTACAAAGATCTTTTTCTCTCAGCGTCACTCTTGCTTATAACTTAAGAAACTCTGAGGGAAGGCATGACCCTGTCCAAACCAAGTCACCAAATTATTTGAAACGAAGCTTCTCTTACAGCGGGGCCATGCTATGGAATAAACTTGCCCAAAAACTTAAAAAATGCTGCATCCGTTGAGCATTTTTAGCGAAATATCAAGAAGGTAGCTGATATATCGGATTCCCACACGGCAATCATGTAAAGCAGTTGTAATTAGTTTAGTTTTTAACTAAGCTTAACTGATGATTTTCCGTGTTTAAATAAAGATTTACATACATACACATACATACATACGCGTTAACGGCCTAATTCTTACCGGAAGTCACCCACTGAAGCTGCGGATGGGACTACACCGCAAAATTCGTTTAAATTATCCTGTAAATCTGGACAACATGCACTGTTCACAAACTTCTTCAGCCATGTCATGGTGGGGGGACGGGGGGGTAGGTCAGTAATTATCATTTATTTGTTTTTGTGACTATTGTCCCTATGACCCTTACCGTTTATAACTCCAAAATGTTGTTGTGTAAATTATGCGGATGAACTTTAGCTCTGACCAGAAGGTCCTTTAAGAGACTTGTCCTTCCTGTAGGTGACAATTGGCGGTTCATGAATATATTTGACCTGAGTTCGACTGGTCTCTAAAACCCAAAACCGCCAAAACTGGACGGACGGTCAATAGAGGTCAATGCATAAATTCCAAATATGCTGACCCTTTTGATTTCTATATGAAGGCGCGCTTAACACATTCATACATATGCAAAGGGGTATGGAAAAGGAGAATTAATCGAAGCACCCAAACCGTTCATTCACAAAACAACAAGGCCCACCACTGGAAAACGTGCTCTATTGTTTGACTCCTAATTTTCACGCTTCCACGGCGCACCAGCGATTCAAGTTAAACCTAACAACTATCATCTTATCAAGCTTATTATAACAATGTGAAGCAAATCCCACTCTACCAGAGTGACGCAAAGAAGTAGTAAAGAAGGCTAATTCAAAATCCGGAAAAAACCCGCCGTTCGTGACCGCCATGACCCGCCCCATATTTCGCCAACCAGAGTATAAAACTTGCACCAGAGCATCATGGGATATATGTAAAATCCCCCCCTTCCTCCATTCACAGAGAATAGTCTTTGGGAATTTCTCTGGGGGTAGCGTTCATGGATGGGGGGAGGGTGGTTAGGAGAAGTTTTAGTCGTCCATAAAGAAAACGGGGGCTTCGGAATGAAATGCGCGCCCATGGGTGGGGAAGGAGGGGGCAGGGGTTGAGGAGTAACTCTAGTAAAAGGGCATCCACTTACTCATCCATGTCAAGCTAAAGCTGTACACGACTGATTTAAAGAGGGAGGGAGGGTAATAAGTGAACCCAAGAACTTCTCGTCTTTCTGGCCCGGTGTGGTAGAACCAGGCGTTCGGGTAAAAAATCATTTACCTTAGCCGTTATGAAGCCCAGGCGGAACAATAGGCTTTTTAGTTCTCACTGAGTTCTTTGTTCATTGGGTGGCAAAATCTTGTTTTTGATGTACAAGAGTGGCAAGCTCACACCTGGAATGGAGGCTGGGGCGGGGGTCGTTTTCCTTAGCTGACAATATTGCTTAGCTCTAGTCCTCACTGCAGTGCAAAGACAGTGCTACCTGCTGGTCAAAAACCTCATCAAAGACCTCAAATGCAATGTCATACGCTTCCTACTACATCAAATGCAGCTTCTTTTGGTTATTGGAGCGACACGGAACACTAACGTCTGGAGGAGCTCAAATCTTGGAAACTGCGTCCTTATTGGCGTTTGAACAAGGTTTGAAAACAATGCTTGCGTGGGCCACTCTGCTTCCCTAACTACTTTCGTGGAGACACAGGAAATCTCCTGCAAATGGTTCCCAAGGATTCTCTTGCCGACGCCATGTTCAAACGAACTGATGAGATGTTATTTCAAGTCCCCGTTCTCAAGCCTTGCCAACTCGTCACAAAATCATGGAACGCCTGGAGTTAGTTTGATGAGTTGCAAGGACCCAAACGAGAAGGGAATGCAGCAAGCTGATCACAGCGTCCTCAGAGAACAAGATGGCTCTACAGAAACGAAACACCGAATTTGAACGACTTGCTATAAATTTCACTTTTATAACCGGGCTTGTCATTGATGAAATGGGCGAGCCAGAAACGGACGCAAGAAAGGTTTGGACTACATTCAGTCCGTAGTGGCCATTTTGAAAACTGTTGGAATGTGTACAACACGCACTAGGAAGAATTTACTCTGCAATTCTCTGGTCAGTTTGCTCTGCACGCGGTGATGACAGGACTTGGCCGGCGCTCGCTTGGTTTCTATGAGAATTCTTGGCTGGGGTAGATGGACGAAAGTTCTTTCAGCTCTGCATGATGCCAAAAGCTGTAGCAACGAACTAGGTGCTCACCTTTGCCACAATGCTGGATGCCAGTACCAGCACTCAAGGCATACGTGGGTTTCAGATGATGGAATTGACTGTGAATAAAAGAGCACCTATCTACTGCCCCCAGAGACCAATGCTGAAAGAAGGCTGTCAGATCTTGAGTCCCGGCTCACGCTAGCCATCATGCCGAGTTTAAGCATGGTTTTTTGTAACCGAACACACCGTTCTCGACGAGGCCATTTCGTTCCGCGCAGCGGAGGGGAGTCCAAGTGAAGAGCGCGTCTTCAGAAGTGCTTGAGTGTTTGGGAATATGACACGAACGAAGAGAGAGTTCACCTTCGGGACGGAAAACCTGGGTCAGTCATGTGCAACAGAATGGGTTTATCCGAGCGCCAGCTTTGTGGGTGTTTTTGCACTATTATGGGCAAGTGGCTTGTTTAGAGGAGTTAAACCGAGAAAGATGACGCTCTCTGCAGTTAATGGACTCTTACAAATCAGCCTGTTTCTGATGCGGGGGGGGCCAGGGGCAAAACCTTACTGCGAAGCTGACCTCGATCGGTGCTGTTTCGTTTTTCTTGCCTGCGTCTCAAGGTCCCAGTAGATATAACAGCAAGAATGTACTTGCAACAGTTTCTTTTACGTGACCTCCTTTTTCGGCACTCATGATTTCAGCGATGTTAAAACAAGGCCATTTTTCCAGAAATGAAAGTAGCGGCTTTAAATATGTTTCCATGCAGATTTTTCAGGGACTTGTTTCGGTTTTCGGCAGAAATTAGTTTATGGACGCCGAAATTAGAAGAATTATTTTTGCATGGAAGGAAGATGCTTTGCCACCCAGTTTTCACTCTCCAGTTGATTCTTTCATACAAATCCGTATATATAATTTTTCCAAAGTTTTCAAACGGCCAATTCTTTCTTTGTACTTTGCAAGTCTGTAACTTGACCCATCCTTGTTTAATAGGCACTTATCATGGTTTTCGACGCCATCTTGACGGGTAGGCAAAGCTGGTCAGAAAATTAACAGTGTTTGTATGGGAATCCGATAGCAAATAACTTCTTCCAAAATTGAATTTTACACAATTTCTGAATCGCAACGTTAAAATACTAGGTAGAAGATTGTATTCACCAAGTTTGAAGGATGTAGCTTGGCTAGAAGACGCTCAGTTAATTTTTCTAATTTTCCATACATTTGTCTGTAAATTTGGCTGGGTAGACAAACGTCTAGACGCGGTTCGCGGGAAAAAAATTTACAGACAAATGTATGGAAAATTTAAAAAAATTAGTTCAGCGACTTATAGGAAAGCTACATCCTTCAAACTTGGTGAATACAATCTTCTACCTAGTATTTTAACGTTTTGATTCACAAATTGTGAAAAATTCAATTTTGGAAGAAGTTATTTGCTATCGGATTCCCATACAAACACTGTAATTTCTGACCGCTTTGCCTACCCGTCAAGATGGCGTCGAAAACCGTGATAATAGTCCCAGCTGTTAAGCCCCAAAAATGTGCAACAAAATCATTCACTTTTTGATAAAAGCATGGAACCTTGGAAGCGATGATACAATTATAGGTACTGATCATTGAGTTATTTTTTTGTAAAAAAAATACCTCTTCAGTCCTTCGGCCCCTGTCGAGTATGTTATGGGACGGGTGGATTCATGGATCAGGGATGTATGTATGTCACACCAATCAGATTGGATCTACTATTAAACACCAATCAAATTTCCTGTTGTAAAGGCAAATGGTATGTGAGAAGATTTGATCCTGATACAGTTGAGAACGGCCATATTTATTCTTCTGTAAAAAAGGAGGAAGTATTCATATATTGGGTTTACCTCGACATTTTCGTGGGTTAGGCTGAGGATTTTGTGGGCGGTTTGATAGTCATTAGCAACTGGATAATCAGTCAAAGAAACATAGTGTTTGGGATATAACTGCGAGCATGCGATGAAGGGTGAGCTTTTCAGTCCCATTATATAAGGTTTTGAATTAAATGAGTGTTAGCCGCTATTCTACTAATGTTGATGTGGTTTCTATGATAGGAACAATTGTTATGTCAACTTCGGGGAGAATGCACTAGTGGGAATGTGAAGAGGTTGTGACCAGGTTCGAATCGTTTTCGTGATGTAGTGAAACCTAAATATTGCTGCAGAGTCGAGGGTGAGTCATTAATTTCAGCATCCACTGATCAGTTTCAGTGATGAGTTTCAACGAGAAAAGCGAAGAGACTATGATTAATTTCTTCAACAGAACAAAAAGAAATTATTCTGTGATGATTTTACATTTATAATGGTTCTTGTTTACTACTGGGATGAGAAGATACGTTATAAATGAAACTTAATCTTTTCTCGTCAATGTTATCAGGGTTTTCGCTTTATCACATTAATAGCCAGCACGAATTGTAGTAGAAAAAAAAGAAAATTTCTTGTTTAAGATAACTTAAGTGAGGTATATAGAGTTTTGGGAGTTCTGTGATTTTATTAAGTACAAGGACTTTGGTGATTGAGTAATAAAGACTGACCTGTATGTTACCAGTTTGTGATTTTTAGTCTTGTTTTGAGGGGATTGTGACAGTTACATAACATACATTGGCTTGCTTCAGTGTAATGATGGCTAGTTATGAACGAGATGAGTTTCGTGTTTTGAAGTAGTTCATGAGTCAGTGGTAAACAAATGGGAAGAGATATTTTATTTCAGGCTACAAAGGGTAACTTGATACTTTTGTTTTCCACAGTGAGTAAATCCAATTAGAGGTCACGAATCGTCACTTCTAGTTCAAAGGACATATTTTAGAGGAGACGAGACTATTTAGATTTGAAACAGTTTTAACGTTTACATAATAAGTGGAAGTGACAATTGTTTTGTTCTTGTATGCAAATGTAACGAGATATTTTTATTTTTAGTTACAAAGGGGGTGAAAGTGGGTGAGTGAGTGAGTTAGTGAGTTAGTGAGTGAGAGATGTATGTATTTCACACCAATCAGATTGGATCTACTATAAACAGCGAATCAAATTTCTTGTTTTGTTGCAGATTCATGTAACATGATAGTTTTATTTGTTATTTCCAAGTGGTAACTTACCTTGTTTTTTCACGGTCAGAATAAACTGGCAAACAAGAAGCCGATCTAGCGGCGCTTCCAGAAAAATGTTTGGACCTATCTTTTCTTAATGAATTCAGGGGCATTCTAATATTTCGCATTAATGGCAATTGCTAAAAAACGGGAACTTTTAGCGGAGATTTTCCTAAAGTTAAGGTTTGTGGTATTCCTGAAGACTCTGGCGGCGAGCTGACTGCAAATTAATTCGATTAGACTTTGAGGAGACAGTGGTTGCACGCTTCGCGAAATACAGTCTCATAAGGTGGCAAAAAAAACTCTCAGGCGTTGGGAAGGGTAATGTGACAAGGAAACGTCCCAAACTCTGCAGATTTCCTGGCGTCTTATAAAATTTATACAGTTTTTATAAGTCTTTCTTTTTTCAGGATTACCTTTCATAACGTCTTATTGGTTTTGATATCGATATTAATTTGAAATGGTTTCGTGGAATATCAAAACTAAAAAAATCTACGATCATTGTTGGAATCAGAACATGCTTGTTATAAACTGAGTTAAATTCAATGATACGTTGAGTAGTAAAAACGTGACAATCTTACTTTTCACGGGAACGTTTGTAACATGATACTTTTGTTTTCCTCCTTAAGTTATACAATATGATCCCCTTGTTTTCTCGAAAACGTAAGGGCGATGTGTTTTTTCTAAATATCTACGAAAAAAATGGAAGAAAAAAGATTTTTTTCAAAACACCTATTATCATTTCACGGATAACCAAAAAATTATCTAATTATGAGATAATCACATCTGACAGGTCGAGTCACGGAACAGCACGTTCTTATTCTGTTGGCACCTTTGGAATCAAAAACCACTTCAAATCAGCGAGAACTTACTGTAGGAACTATTCAACGACTGACTCTGAAAAGCTGGTACACTAACTTACAACAAAAGCCTCTTAACAGATGTCAAGTACACAAGTACAGGTGCCTTACAAACGACTTATCCAAGACGAAAACAAAACCGACAAACGAACTTCTAACAACTAACAATATATGGATCGAAACCGACCAATGACCGATGACAAACTTAACAAGAGTCTTGCAACCAATGCCATGAAGGCTTAATGAACAATCACTTTTAACGGACCTGACTGGTAACACTATCGACTGACAAGCATTATTCACTACCTCCAAGGACTTGCTATTCACAAAAAATAACTCTTGCACGCCTTGCGTGCCTATGTTTTTCTGATATAGGGCCAGCGACGAATCGTTTTTTTAAAGGATAAATGAGCGTGACCGAATTCACATGATCCTAGTCGGCATGAAAACGAGGCTGAAATAAAACAATTGTTTTTTCAGGTAAAAATTTTAGTTTTCACGATAAACAGTCTTTGGTAATTATCAGAGGAACAAATAAAACTTATTTATCTTATTAAATATTTAATAAGGTGTGCCACGTGGTCTATCGCGTGACTACGAGGAAACTTACAGACCATGAGAAGCAGTAAGTGGTAGAATATTTCAGTTAAAAAAAAAAAAACTGTTTGTAAGTGATAGAATATTGAAATTAAAAATATGTTACTATTTTATATGCATATACTATTTTTTTTAGTATATAATTAAGCAAAAAATCAAGAAAAAATGTATTTTTAAATACTTCCGTGGAAAATTTAAAATAAGGCTGGCACGGATATATTTGTAAAAGAAAAAGTACATTTAACCAGGAGCCCATTACTAATAGCCTGCAACTCTCATATTAAGTCTATGCAACGGCATTTTTACAGACCAGTCTAAATTTAGATGTTTTTCCCGCGAAATAGGCCAGTTCCAGTCTACATGATCACGCTTCAGTAAGGATAAAACAATGCGGCCTCACGTGAAC
>JAHPZR010014003.1:70000-73747 GCA_019787425.1 Platygyra sinensis
GTTTAAGTAACTTCGGAGAATTCTCCCAACCTCCCGATTGTTGAGATGAAGCTATTTAAACACAGAAAAGGTCCTCTACTGTTTTTGTAAAATATTTCAACGTCACAACCGTGTTTACGTACTCTCGTCCACCTACCGACTAATGAGAACGGGCGTATTATCTCATTTATTTCACAATAGATGGTATAAAATCAGATGCTCATGTACATCAACTTCGTTCCCAAAACAAAGTTGTTAAAACCTCAGATACACTTAAACGTCACGACACAGCTAAGTCGGAACCCATTGCTGAGAATAAAGACGCAAAAACGGCTCATGGTTAAGCTGGAATAAGTCAGTGTCAGTTACATACGTATTCTCACAAAAGAAGTCTCAAAAGTTTACAGACGAATAAGTGTTTCACTCAAAAACTTCGGAATTGTACAGGAAATCTAAGTGACATTCATTATGATTGAATAGAAATCAAATGACAAACTCGTGATCTTAAGAGTAGCTTTTGGGAAGTCCCCGTCGTCAAAACTTCCTTTTTTTCCGGGAATCACTCGAGCGTGGGTAAGAAGAGGTCAGAAATGTCTTTGATTTCATCAACGATTTCCGAGAACTAAATTTATTTTGTTTCGTTGCCTCATTGATTCCCCCACCAGACTTTGAAAGGATTATATTAAGTGATTCATAATAGAATTATCTAGCTACTTTTTTTATGTTGCTCAATTTCAAGATTGGATTCAGGGTAATGAAATCCGAAATGAAAATTCTGGATGGGATTTTGGAATCCAAAGTTTGAAATTCGATCTTGGAATTCAGATTTTGGGTGCAATTTTTAGAAAAAGTAGGATTAGGTTTAAATGTTTAAATGCACTGGGAAACTGCGCTGCAAAAATGCTCTGGTAGCAGCAACTACTACACAACTGTTTTGCTTGCCGGATTTCAATGAGCCACAGACTCACGAAGACCGATCTCGAAGTAAAAACTTTATCTCTCACGATTACTTTAACCAAGTCATATTCACTCTTTTTTTATTTGTTTTATCCCTCCTTGAAGGTTTTATTTTAGCCTGTCTCTGTTCCAATATCTCAACAACAATCACCTAACAAAACGGCAGAACGATCGCTGGAGAAATGTTAACAGCGAAAAGTGTTATACGAGGGCTGTAAAAACGCTTTCAATATCGCACCAGTTGTTTAAATAAACAGCCTTTGTTTACCGTCGGCACTGTTTAATTTATAGCACAAGCTCTTAAACGTCACATGGTCAAAAAACCCAACTGGCAGGAGGCAGACCGGCAACTGGTTATTTACAAGCGCGGCCGTGGAGTTGAAGTCGGGGCGACCGAGAAACAGCTCCGACTAGTGGTCAGAGCACGACTTGAACCCGGGACCTAAAATTTCAAGTTCAACGCTCGGCCAAATCCATTCGACCACGCTGCATCATAAGTTGTTCTTAAGAGCAAGATGTGTTGTGAAGGAATGTTCTAAGGATTTAAGTTCAAAGCACTCCAATGAATCAGCCACTAAGCTCTCAGCAATTTAGTCAAAAATTTCAACAGTGTTCAGAAGACCTCCTGAAATCGGTTGAACAAATGAAAAGTTGGCCAGGGTACCAAAGACAACCTACCCCCCCTCCTCTTCACATGAAATAACATGTTAAAGATTTTTGCTTTAATGTTTTCGCGTTAAGCTCCTAACGAGATTAAAATGAATCAGTTACACGTAGCATGTTTTATTTTCATTGATTACAATCTTTTTTATCATTACACACAGCCCTTACACTTAAATTACTTCAGTTTATTTAGCTTAGACAATCAATATTTGTGGAAAAATTGCAGCTCTTCCGGCAGCAAATGCAGGCAGAGACCTTAGTGATTGAAAAGCCCGGCTAATAATCCCACCACGCCCAGAAATAACATGACGAATGATGCTGTCTGGGTTGATCCTGTACCTAAGCCGTTACACTTGTCTCCATAGCAGCACTCAATCTCACATTTTTTCAGCGTTATCCCCACTTTTTTCCACAATGTTTCATTACAGACTCTTTTTTTCACCTGTCCCTTTGTTCCGTCACAAAAGGCCTGGAAAATCAACAAAGTAATCCTAAAATTGAGTATGGAACTCATTATTAATTAAGCATAGCAGTGATCATAATGTACGATCTTTGCAGATCATATCTATGCCATTTGAGATGGTGCAGTGAAGGGAGCCTGAGTAAGTGATCTCCCACCATTGTGACCCGGGTTCGATGCCAAAACTCCGCGTCATATGCATGTGGTTTGAGTTTGTTTTTGGGTCTCCTCCTTGCTCCAAGAGATTTTTCTCCAAGTATTACGGTTTACCCTTCTCCCCCAAAAATCAACATTTCCAAATACCAATAATTCGATCTGGAAAGTTTTCCTTATTTCTGCTCTGCCCTAAATACATTAACACAAAAATAAATTGTGTTTCTGCAGCTCAATTTCCTGCACCAGCATAAGGCAGCAATTTACAGGAGAAAGCATACCTTCACTGAACATTCCATGAGATTCATGTCTTTTTTCACAATCCCGACAGCCATTTTATAGGACACTTTAACGCATGCGTCAGCTTTAAATCCGGGGAATGGATCCGGGATTGTGTCGCAGTCGGTAACATTAAGATCAGAGGTGCATAAATTGATCGGCGGCTTTGGGGTGCAATCGTAACAGCGGATTGCTAGCACTGAAATTAAAATGTAAAATATTTAACTCTAGCAAACGTGTTTGCAGACAAAGTAAAGGGTACGCGACACAACATACATACATACATACATACATACATACATACATACATACATACATACATACATACATACATACATACATACATGGTCTTTATTTAAACACGATAATTTTTAAAGCTACAAAAGCTTATGGGGTCGTGTATTTAAGGATTATACTAACCTATTCTAAATCAAAACATATTTACAAATCAAATATATTGTTACGTTCGACGTAGTAGAACGCAACTCATAATCTTGGAATTCCTGTGGTACTCTGTTGCGATTCCCGTGATACTCATGGGCGACCCTTAGTGCTACTCATTTCGTCGTACGTCTGAATTTTCTGCGCCATCTTAAATAATTTATCTCATTTTGTTGAAGTCACATTGCCCAAATGGCATGCCTGTGCTCTGACTCTATTGCTAAACCCAACCACCTGAAGCAACTAGTTAAATTCAACACCAGAGACTCTGGTATCCTAGACTGGTTCTTTACTAACAGACCTCACACTTTCAATCTTCAGAGACAACCCAAGCTTGGCGAATCAGATCATTACACTGTCCTAGTGAGCTCAACTGTCAAACATCCGCCTCAACACGATACTGTGAAAAAAGTCTATAGAAGGCAGTGTCGCGCGAGCAACTGGAGAGAGTTTGGATCCTGGATTACAACTAAAGACTGGTCTAAAGTGTATCAGACAGTCTCCTGTATTTCTAAGTTTGATTTTTTTTGTTCAGGAACTGAACTCAGCCATTGAAACCTTCTTCCCATGGAAAACAGTGAAAAACCATGTATATGATAAACTTTGGATTACAGTAAAATTAAAATCTATGATCAAAAAGCATTTATCAGATACAGGAAAGATTCGCTGGTGTTTCGAATGTGGTGGAATAGAGTCCAAGGCGCTATTGAAACAGCGAAGCGCTCTTATTATGACAACAAAGTGGACGGTCTGGCTGAAACTAACCGTAACAAATGGTGGCAAGACATGAAATCTCTCACCGGACAGGACACCTT
>JAHPZR010014005.1:0-2500 GCA_019787425.1 Platygyra sinensis
AAATCGTCTGGCGTTTAGACGAGTAAAAAATCCTATATAAGTCACTCTGGGGGAGTGAAGGGTTAAAAGGGAATTATCTTTTCTATACTTTGAAAAGCACGTTATTTGTCTATGCCAATGTTATGACCTCAGGAATCCTGCAAGTGTTTTGTCCACTACAGGTAGTCATTTATTCAGGCTCTCACTAGCTCCATCTGTCCTCCCTGAACTTCTCTTATTACCCATGTTTTACTTCATTTCCACTTTTCTTTCTATTTTGAGGTGCACATGTATATTTCGTGTTATACTGCTAGTTGAATTATTTCTTCATGGTCCTTTGTTTGTTCAGCTTAGGCTGTAGATTTCACATTTAAGAGTGTTGTACAAACCGCTGATGTGCTATCCACTAGGCTCACAAGCACGTGCAGCTCAGCTGTTTTCACTGGAAGGATCGTGGCGCTGTGTGAGTTTCTTCACGAGGTCTAGAACAGGTAGAAAAAGTTTATTTGATCTTTCCACCCTGCCAGACTTCGTGTTGCAGAAAATGATTGAGACATGCATATTTGAAATTAATTGTGTAATGGGCCACATGCACACAACAATCTTTGTAGTGGATGTAGTTCTCGGTGTGGGGGGTCTATGTCACCATGCATGGGTTGGGTGGGTGGGTGAGATCAAATAGAGCCAGAGATGCCTTTACATACTGAAGTTCGATCTCACCCAGTAGAAGAATTGTAAACCGCCATCAAACTATCAGTGATATTGTTATTTGGAGTTGAAAGTGTTTGCAAGCCTAAAGTATGAGTTCCCTGTCATAATTGCCATACATTTCTGTTGTTACTACTGAGAGGTTAGCACCAAAGAGATAATTCTACATCTACTTGTGAATTTGCTTAAAAAGTTTTCATACAACTGTATTTTATTTATTTCATCAACACCTCATTGCATCCATTAATGTTTCGGTGATATGGGGGCCACTTTGAATTCTATTGTTTCAAGTAGCTGTTATGGGATGCTGAGGAGGCAGACTTACTGATTTGCTCCCTGCACATCCCATAATAGGTATTTGAAACAACAGAATTTCAAAATGGCCACCGTATTGCCAAAAAGGTCCACTGAAATCATACATGTAGAGTTGCAAGGTTTTTTGAGGGTCTACTACTGGAGCATTGTGCTCATTGTGTTGTGAAATCCAGTAGTACCTTTTTATTTTGCATTTTTCTGTACAGTACATGTACTTAAATTTGTTTATTATGTTCACAGAGTTTCTCAAAATATGTTAAGGATGTAAAAAGGGTTTCAGCTAAAGCTGATAAAAGGTGAGGACTGTATTGTTGAAAATGGCAGTAATATGTAGTGATGATGATGTTGTTGTCAACGTCACTTGTGGTTTTCCCATCAATGAAAGTATATAATGCAAAACCCTAAAAATAAAAAATTCAATTTCATAAAGGTGTTTAAGTTTATGTATCTAACTTTTGCAGGGACCCTGAATTTGTGTTTTACGACAGGCCAGACACAACCATGTTTGCCTATAGGTAAGATCCGATCATTACATCTTTGGCAAATAGCTTGCGTACCTTCAAATAGGACACTATTTTAAATTTAGATGTGTCCCCAGGCTGACTAGAGGTAGCTTCATGTTCAAAACTAGCCATAGAAGTAGCTGAAAACTGAATTTGGTGCTTTTATGAAGTTCATTTTCTTGGGCTGGTGTTTCCACCGCTCTTTAAGTCTGGTCTAAAGGAAAGAGCGAGTTTCGTTTCCTGTACAGCAGGTACATGTGTGAATCATGCCTTGACACTTTTAGGCTAGGGGGGGGGGGGGGGGGGGGAATGGGGATAGAGTACATCTAGGAAGTGGAGGAGTACAAAACTGGTCATAACGGTAAAACCCCTCAGGATGCAAGAAAGAACTTGTAACACCAGGGATAGGACAAGAAATGTATTATTTTGATGTCCATCGGTGTGAATGAAAAAGCCAGAGGTACTTTTTTGTGGAATAACGTCCTCTACATTGTAGTTCTAACATAATTATTGTGTTGTCAGTCCACTTGTTCAACATATGCCTGAGCGTGTGTTTCTGTAGTCATAACCTCTAAAGAAATTTTCACGGTACTGTATTTGCAAGCAACCAAATTTAAGCATGGGTTTTTCAGTGTGAAGCATCAAAGTGAACATCTTGTGATTTTGTTGTAGAGTAAAGCCAGCCATATTTGACTTGTTCCTTGCCCTTGGCATTGCATCATATCTTGGTGTGTTCTATCTGGGCCTTGCGGTAAGTGAGTTCTTATTTCTTAAATAAGTATGGTTTACGACCATTCCTTGCCATCCAGCCACGCAAATCGTCTTGACTTGCCGATACATGCAGTGCACAGCTCTTGCACTACGTCGAAATAGCCCTTTAGATGCGTTGCAGGCCTATGGACAATTTTCTTAGTATAACAGGCATACAGAGCGTACAGAGAACGCAATTTTGCCAAAGCTCGTTTTTAACAAGGTCACCGAGATTTTCTTTATTG
>JAHPZR010014005.1:7500-12500 GCA_019787425.1 Platygyra sinensis
ACACTTCTTGCACTTCCCTCTTGTTTAGAATCTGGCGACTCGCCACGCGGAAGGCCTCGCCATGGCTACCGATTTTTTTCTCCAAGAAAAATGTTTCACCTGCCGTTACAGTAAACACACTCATGGTACCCTTTCACAACACACACCATTAATATCACATCCATATTCGACCTGACACGCACGCTGTATATGCACCAAGTCCCGGGAGCAAGTCTAAAAATTGTAGGTATCCTCTTCTTAGAGTTACCGACTAAGATCGATGGCAATCGATGAAAATCGATAGCAATTACGAGGACTAGGATTGTGAGTATCGATTTTCATCGATTGAGGCAATCGATGATAATCGATTAATTATTATCGATTGTATTGGTTATATCGATTGCCTTCCGATGGTCGATTTTCATCGATTGGGCACGGCGGGGTTAATGAAATTCAAAAAGGACTGATTTGCCTTTCTTTACTAAATAAATAAATAAATCCCAGTCTCATCCCCAGAGGCCACGCTCCTTTTGGTCAGCACCAAGAATCGCGACCTCTGGCCAGGTCCAACGCGGGAAGTCCGCGTCCCGTCAAATCTGATTGGCTGAGAATACGAAACGAATACTCTGCGCAAGCTCAGAAAATCGGATCAGGAGAGCTCTGGATCCCTACCGCAGGCCAGAAGGATCGTGGGCTCTGGAACGAAAATGGATATAAAATCCAAGATGATTCGGATCATAGCGCTTCAAAAGAACCGAAAAATACACTCAGAGCGAGGATTCTTCGGTTCCTTTTATTTACTATGATCTTAGTGATATTGGATCACTGATCCTGATCACTCCAAAGGAATACACCCTTAGATTGCAATTTCACTATTTAATAGTTTTGCCTAGGTATTTTTGTGTCATCGGCCTCTTGTTCTCCTATAAACTAAAATAAGACTTGTTAAATGTCTCGGCGTTCTTGCAAGTTACATCCAGTCATCCAGTGCCACTTGTTTTACATCTACGTGTATACTTCATTTTGATTAGTGTTGCTAAGTTCGCTTGGGTTAGTCGTCAATGATCGGTACTGTAGTTGTATAACACAGGGGGTGTTACTGTTCTTACCAGGTTCGTTGGGCTCCAGATGTTTCAGCGTGTGGCCTCGTCTGAAAATGTTGCGCGCCTTGAAGCTGCGTGTGTCCGGGACTTTACATGGACATCTTTTCAGAGCTTGTAACAACTCCTTGAATGCCGCCTTGAAAGGCGTGCTTTTTAAAGCGTAAATCAAAGGGTTTAAGCTTATCGCCAATAAATACAGAATTTTAAGGCTAGGAAATAGTATATACTTGATATTAAATTGAGTATGATCTAGTCTTCTACCGGCTGGTGGCTCAAATATCGACATGAAAGTCACCACAATAAGGGGCGCGAAGCACGTCAACGCCGAAAGCACCGTGACAGCTGCGGTCTTGGCGGCGCGCATTTCAGTGACACGTCGTTGTAGCACGGCCTCCTCTAGTGTTCTGATTCGTTTGTAATGTCCGATGGAGATCATGTAAATCCACGCATGCGAAATAAGCATAATTCCGCTGGGCAAGAAGACCGTCAATGTTATAAAACAATAAAGTTAGGGACGATCTGTGGTGAGTGTTTTCCTTCTGGGATTTTGTTATTTTGAATGCAACCATGCATCAACAAGAGCAGTCCTTTGCCCTCGTTGGGTTGACTTTTCTGAATTAAGTCTGGCGTAACTCCTTCTAATACTCCTACAAACCACACAGCACATATTGATATCAGCGTGTGCTTTGTCGTTATCATGGTAGGGTATCTGGTGAAAAATGTACAACGTTAATGAGAGAGTTTTCACCTAAGACACAAAATTGATCCACATTTGCAGATCTAAATTTTGAAATTGGTAACTGAAGTACAGATTTTTTTGCCTATGAGAACCAGGAGAACGTAATGAAAGTGTGAGACTCTCGCCTGACCCCTCCCAGATCCTTACATGGAAAAAAAATATCTCGGTCGTGTAGACCCCCGTTAGCCGGTTACTCTGTAAATCTTTGGGTGGGGGGTGGAGTGGGGGTGTGCTGCTGGGACACTAAAACCCTTTCATTACACCAGGCAACAATCAGCTTGTTTTTGCAACCCTATTCTAGACTAGGAAAAAAAACCCTACCCTATCCCAGACTAGCTATTTTCCATGCAGTAACTTTATCACTTGCGTAGTCCAACATCACTAAACCAATCTTTTGAAGTCACTTCCAAGATTGCGGTTTCGATTTTTAATATAGAATCCCGGGTAAAGAACCCTCTTACCAGATTAAATCATTTACTATACTGGTCGCTTTCCAGACAAATTATTCCCTTTTTTAGACCAAACGTGATTCTATACCCCTTCACAGCGGTGCACGCCCATATGGCGTATATGGACCATATATGGGTGTAATCCCAGGGTATGTAGAAACTTGTAAGACGGGTTTCATAACATACCTCATAGCCATTTTTATGGTCAGAAGTCGATCCAAAGATATGACAAGGAGATGAAGCATGACCACGCAAAACAAAACAATATCAACGTGTGAAGTCCACTTGCATAGAAATTTTACTGTTAGGTCACATTCGTTCATCGTAAGAGAGATGGCATAGCTTATTAGTACTGGGACATACATAAGACTTGCCAAAGACAGGCTGACGAGAAGATAGTTAGGAGATGTTCTTAGAGCTCCCTTCTTGTACACAGCCACGCAAATGAGTGTGTTTCCCACGGCTGCTGTTAGTATTCCAGTCACACAAAGCGTGAGAAAGATTCCTTTCAAATATAACGGTGGAATAGGCGCTTTGCAATTGGTCTTGATATCCATCGTTCTAGTAGCCAGTCTTCCTTTTTCTGTTTCCAGTCTGATATCGTCGCGTTCAACTGAAGAGAAAAGTCACTCAGGGTTAATAGATGGCTTTCACCAAGCAGAAGTATTCAACCAATCTGTTGATAAATATCAACCGCTGCTGGGGTTGTTTGACTAAAGATGTGAATATTCATTGGAGACTGACTGTAGGATGACAAAGCAAGCACCCCTTCAGGTTTTTACATGTTGTTCTAACAGATTTATTTTTTTTTGTAACAACATACCTCTTAGTCGGAGCGTCTAGGGTATGTTACGAACGGGTTAAGAAGCGGGTCAAGGGATGAGTGAGCGAGTGAGTGAGAGATGTGTGTATGTCACACCAATCAGATTGGATCTACTATAAACAGCTAATCAAATTTCTTGTTGTAAAGATAAATGGTACGTGAGAACATTTGATCTTTGTACAGTTCAGAATGGCCACATTTATTCTTCTATAAAAGGGGTGGAGGTATTCATATATTGGGCTCACTTAGTTTGACATTTTCTGTGGGTTAGGCTGAGGATTTTGTGGGTGTGTTTGACAATCATTTGCAACTGGATAATCAGCGAGTCATCAGTCGAAGAAACAATGTTTGGCATAAAATTACGAGCATGCGATGAAGGACGAGGTTTACCCATTAGATGAGATTTTATATTAAATGAGTCTTACCGCTTTGCTACTAGGTGTAAGATATGAATGAAAAAAAATTGATGAGGTTTCTATGATAGGAACAACTGTTTTTTTTTGTTTGGGAGGGGGGCGGGGCAGAATGCACTGTTGGGAATGTGAGGGGTTGTGACCAGGTTCAAATCGTTTGCATGTTGCGAAGAAACCCAATTATTGCTGCAGAGTTCGTTATGGGTATTCCGGGCGTGTCGTTAATTTCAGCACCCATTGATAAGTTTCAATGTGAAAAGCGAAGAGACTACTATTAATTTCGTCAACAGAACAAAAAGATAGTATTCCTTGACGATTTTACAATTATATAGGTTCTTGTTTACTGCTGGAATGAGAGAATACGTCTACCTTAACCTTTATTTTTCTTCTATGTTATCAGAATTCTCGCGGCTTTTGGCCAACATGAATTGTAGTAGAAGAAAAGGGAAATTATTTTTGTTCAAGATAATTTAGTGAGGGATATGGAGTCTTGGGTGTTTTTTGAAATTTAAAATAAAGACTGACGTGTATGTTATTTGTGATTTTTAGGGGGAAGTCTAGTGACATTTACATACCAGAATTTTGAGTGGTTTTAAGGTTCATTAATTTTAGTCTAATGGTGGCTTGTTATGAACGAGATGAGTCTTGAGTTGTGAAGGAGTTCATTAGTCAGTAGTATGCAAATAGGACGCGATAATTTAATTTTTGGTCACAAAGGGTAACATGGTAGATTTGTTTTCACAAGGAGTAAATTCAGTTAGAGGTCACGAATCGTCGCTCCTAGGTCTTAGAGGAGACGAGACTATTTAGATTTGAAACAGTTCTAACGTTTATTACTATAAGTGCAGGTAACGATTGTTTTGTTCTTGTTACTTGCAAATATAACGAGATACTTTTATTTTTAGTTATTGAGTAATTTGACACCTGTTTTTTCACAAGGGAGAAAATTCAACTATGGACCGACCATTCGAAAAGTGATGGGGGAAAGCAAAAAATATATATTCATGTAAGAGAGAGTAACCCGGGGGGGGGTACTTGGGTCAATTTTTGCTGGGTATGTGCCGCTGGCCTCTCAGAACCCCTACCCCATTATAGTCTATTCTGTGACCAATTACAGACCCCATCTTAGTCACTTTTGGGCAAATGTAATTTTCGCGATCCCAACTTAGTCACTTTCTGATAAAGCCTTTTAAGTAAGGCACCCTAAAACGAGTTGACACGTTTGTTAAATTGAATGTAGAACACTTTACTTTTCACCTACAACACAAACATTCTGGTAATGTTAACCGTAAGTATTTACAAACATACCGCCATCTTTAGTTGAAATGCAAACATTCTTCTTTAACGGGAACGTCATAATAGTTTCTTACATGAATAAAAACAAATTACGATTTATAACTTATAGATCAGAAGATTCAAACTCCTAATAAAGATATTGGCAAGACCGTTTTATACCGGTGTAAATGTCACGTTGAAAGCTAACAATTCCCAAGC
>JAHPZR010014005.1:17500-22500 GCA_019787425.1 Platygyra sinensis
TGCCCCGGGCGAGTGTAGTTTTTTCCTTATTCCAAGTGGAAAATATTGCCTGGAGTATATGCATGCTGCTCACTAGTCCTTTATTAAACATTAGTTTACTAAATACGAGAAGATGCCATACGAGAAACTGAGCATAGAAGTGCAATGCACTCAGCTCCCAATATAGAAGTGTGTCACACTCTGCTGGTATAGATAAAATTCGATCTCGTCATCACTAGAGCCCTGGCGGTTCAGTGGTTAGAACGTTCGATCTTAAATTCGAATAATTTAACACGACCCACCCCTAATTAGCCTGCGTAGCAAGCGTTTCCGTGGGTTCAGGGGCAGAGAATTACCGCGTGAAGTGATGTGAAATATATATGAAATAATTCACTGCACGGGAAAATATGAACTCAACAAATTGGTCTCGCTCCCAATGTGTGGCTTCATAGCTCAGTTGGTAGAGCATCGCACCGGTATCGCGGAGGTCACGGGTTCGAATCCCGTTGAAGCCCTGATTTTTTCAGGCTTCTTCTTTCCAATTGCTTAAATTGGAAAATTTACTGCGATGATCACTCTTCACTTTCATCTATAACCGCAGTACAAATATGAATTATTTCATATATATTTCAGCCATTATTGTCCCAACATCCGGTTCCGAAGGACCATGTAAAGAATTTATTCCGTGTTCCGACTTACAACAACTGGCTAAAGTGATTCCGACCGAGTTTAAACTAGAATTCCAGAGTTCAAGCCATCAACGCAACGAAAACCCGAATCCGTAGACTTACATCATGTGATCACGTGACTAACAATCGAATATTAACTAATCGGTGGGGGGAAAGTCCTCTGAAGTACGCGCTGTGGCCTTCTCGTTGCCGTTGTCGTCGTCTTTTCTGGATATCTTGGCAAATTTCAACCTATTACGAACATTAGAACTTTTAACGTTTCTTGCATTATTTACAAGAATTTACGGCTGCCATTAATTTTCCTTGACAGTTCCAAGTTTTTGTTTGGCAATTTGACAAAATGACATCAATTTCTCAAAAACACTCGGGTTGAAATTATAATAACAATTAGTACTTTCGCATAAAGAAAAACAAAACTTTGGCTCTTTTATTCGTGCAATTGTCTACACTAATCGTTATTTTTATTTCAACCCATGCAGTATTTTTGAGACTGAAAATGACTAACACACTGCTCTGAGCTTCCTGACTTGCGTACAAATTCGGAAAATTAACAAAATCTGGCTATGGAAAATGTTCCAGTTATCTTCAGTTAATCTGTAAATTCCAGATCTTAATCTGTAAAACCATAGTAACTGATCAGATATGACAAAAGCTTTAATAAAACAACTTCACCGATCGTCCACGGTCAGTCACGTTCATCTTTAGGCTGTTTGATACTGACACAGAGCGGATAGTTACGTACACATTAGAATTTGAACAGTCACTGCCTTGATCATTAATATCAAGCGAAAAAGCACTTTGCGGAAAGAGTCGAACGGATTTCAACCGTTTATTTTTTTGTCGTCGACGGAACCGTTCGGAGAGAGCTAAAAAATAAGACATTCTCTTCAAATTATTTGCCTTGCAGAGTAAACCAACATCAGACGGAGCCGCTCTATTCCGACTTTCGGAGGCATCGAAATATGTTAATTATCGAAGCAATACAGTTATCTCTATCTTCAAACGGCATTTTTAGCAAGAATGATACAACAAGAGAACAAAGTTAACTTTCATAGGTACCTACATTTGTTAGTTATGCCTGATGATCAGTTTCCTTCAACCGATTCCCTTCACTCGCCTTTGTAATCTGAAAGAAGTGACTTGGAGTTCGCAGGCAGCTGTTCCAGTTTTCTCTGTAGAACGTCCTTTCTACGAGAAAAGTTATTTGCGTGTTGATTGACATGGTGTGATGTCGAATATTTACTTAACTAAGAATACCTTTGATGAGTTTTACGGTCCAAGAAATTACTGACTTAGCTTGTGAAACGTTTTGTTTTAAAGAAAAAGCGAAAGAATACTTAAGAGATGAAATATTTGGATTTCGTCATCGAGAACCGCAGTGTTCCTCAACGACAGACATGTGCCTATATGTTTGAGTACTAAAATTTTTATTAAAATGATAATGCACTTTGTGCGTAGAATTGTATTTAAACAGCTGAAGTAGGATGTATTCAACTGTTGTTCGTGAGAATATGATAACTGAATTGTAAATGTGTATCTGACTTTTTGACAATTAGTGATTCTTAGAGATATTTCATTTTTCATTTTCTCTGTACCCCATGCCAAAATAATGACAAGCAATCGCTAGTCTTCGGAAACACTATGCCAGCTTCCCCCGGTGCAAGTCACAATTAACCATAAGAACTCTGCTGAAACGACAAATTCAAACAATTCAAATTCAAACATTGCTGTATAGATCAAATAAGATACTGTCAATAAATAACATCATGTTTTTGCCCCGAATGCCTCAACCATCTGCTCTGGCAATGTTTTTCACATATTACTCTACCTCATTCATCCTCATTCATGAAAGTTTGGGAGAACTCGGAAAAGTTGTGGAAACACTCGCCAGTCGGCTACAAGTGCTCGCACAGCTTTTTTGAGTTCTCCCGAACTTTCACGAGTGTTTCCGCTATAACTCGATAGAAACACGGAGAACATGTTTTCCATTTAGTTCGATTATCAAAATGTAAATTATCTTTTCTCGCCCCATCATTATGTTTACAGCTGTGACACAGGATGCGACAAATCGCTGCGACACGTCGTAGGCCTAGACACAAAAAGCCGGAATTTTTTTAGGATTTTTAGAGCATCGGGAGATTTTTAGAAATTCTGGGGATTTTTAGAAAACAATGGGATTTTGGGGTATTTTTAGATGATTTGGAACAAAAATTGGTCTATATTCTTTCCGCTTTGTTTAAAATTCCTTTGAAATGGAAATTTTGTCCCATTGTTTAGTATACTTGGTGAGGTGGTGACTGCTAGACTGCAATACAATTATGCAGCGGTGTTCCCCATATCTAATGTACCCCATCATTCCAGGGGAAGTAAGTTTCAAGCATGGCGGAGCCCGGAGCAGCGCCAAGTGAAGCTATTTCTGTTGAAGATGATAATGATTCCAGTGTCACTCGAGAAAGGCAGGTAGTCTCGATTTTAGATAAGCTCAGTTAGAGCACCCAGTTCTAGTGATCTCTCGCGATAAAGAAAGACGAGCGAATGCAAAAGTGTCAAATCCTCAGTATGAGCCGAAGATCTCTGCTAAAGAACGCTTAGAAGATTTTAAAAATGAGACTCCAAAGGTCGTTAGAGGCAATGTCCTTTTTTGCCTATCTTGTAAAGGGGAGGTTTCTCTAAAAAAGTCGAACTTGAACTCTCACGTATCTAGCAAGAAACACAAAGCCAACAAAGAAAAGCAAGCAAAGATATCCATGAATGAGAAAGACATTGCAGAGGCACTGACGGTGTTCGATGATAAGAATCACCCTAAAGGCGAAACATTGCCAACATCCACGAGGGTTTTTAGAGAAAATGTGGTCCGTGCATTTTTGAAGAGTGGAACGTCATTGAGTTGACGAACACTTCAGGGAGTTGTTTGAGGAGGTTGGCTTCTCTCTTAAATCAAGCTCCCACACGTCAACTCATCCCCTTTATACTTGAGGAGGAGGACAGCACAATTTCAAATGAGCTCATGGGCAAAGATGACTCAATAATTTTTGAAGGAACCACCAGAGATAGACTGAGCGTTGGTATTGTTACTTCGCTTCGTAGATGAGTGGGAATTGAAAGTTAGGTTGGTGCGTTTTCAACTTGGGAAGAGTTCTGTTTGGGGCGACGAGTTGGCTCGAATAATGATTGAAGTGCTTTATCGCAAGCTTGGTGTTCTCCAAGGTCAGCTCCTAGCTGCAATTAGAGATAGAGTATCAGTAAATACATGTGCTCTCAGGACTGTGTCTGTTCTTTATCCAGACATGCTAGACGTGAGTTGTATCTCCCATTTTCTTGACCGAGTCGGAGTGAAATGCAAAACACCAGCCTTTACTCCATTTATGTCTACACGGAATATTATTTTCACCACAAGCATGAAGGCCAGACGAGTGTTTGGAGCCAGATATCTGGTAGAGGAATGCCCCGCTATAACTCAACCAGGTGGTGGTCTCTGTGGGAGTGTTTGAAGGTCGTTTTTGTTGAGTGGAACCACGTATACGCCTTCTTGCAAAGCTACGAGGACTTTGCAGAAGTATCGAGGGGGAAACTCTCGGATTTAATCCAGCAAAGCTCCTTAAAAATACGGGTTGAGGAAGCTGGTATGATAAAGATGGAGAAATTCGTCAAACAACCTATACTCTCGAAGGAGATGGGGCTTTAGTATTTGTTGCCTTTCGACAACTCGAGGAATTAAGGCAATTTATCCATGTTCAGAACTTTCCTACTCTACCAAGCGTTGTTCAACAGTTATTCCCCGTCAATGTTGTTGACCAGCAAAGGTGCTATTTGTATGGTTTGAGAGAGTGTCAGATGCCTGCTTTCCAGTACTACTTGGAAACATCTACCAATGATGCTATCGTCTCCCGTTCCATTCAAGTATTTCAAGCAGCGCAGTTGTTTAACCCACGAGTCGTCAAGACATCGAGGACAGTTGCTGCAGATATTGATCGGATTAGAGCCGTACCGTTTCTCTATGATGATAACACGATTCAGTCCTTGAAGGATGAACTCCCAGCATATCAGGCGATTATAGGAAACATTCCAGATAATTTTGATGCTCTTGCGGACCCTTGCGGACACCTCGCGATGGTGGAGAAACAACGCTGCAGAAATACCATCCTGGGCCTCTGCTGTCAAGAAATTCACCCTTGTACAGCCATCATCTGCTGCCGCTGAGAGAGTATTTTCGTTGCTGGTAACAATGTTTGGTGACCAACAGCATGATGCTTTATGAGATTATATTGAGGCAGCTCTGATGCTTCGAGTTAACCATCGTTGAGAATATATAGTCTTGTTACAGTGTTAGCT
>JAHPZR010014005.1:27500-35000 GCA_019787425.1 Platygyra sinensis
TTCAAAAAGCATCGTTTTCAAATCGCTCCACTCTGGAGAGCGTTTTCGAATGGCTCCGTTTTCGGTGATCGTTTTCGGCATTGTAGTGTGGACGATAGCCGTATCCGGAGCAAAACAGCTCCGTTTTCGTTTGAAAACGGATTAGTGTGGACGGGGCCTAGCCTTGCCACACTAATCCGTTTTCAAACGAAAACGGAGCTGTTTTGCTCCGTTTTCAATACATTTGCGTCCACACTTATCGTTTTCGTATCGTTTTCGCCGGTCCACACTACAACGCCGTATCCGTTTTGAAAACGCGTTTATCCTGTAGATGAGTGTTCTGGATCGATTCTGGACGAGTAATCTGAAAGACCGTTTTTTATATCAAATATGGGTTTCCCACTTTTAAGTTTAAAAACTTAATGGTAACTTGTTTTACCTTAAAATAAAATAACAATAGAAAGTTTAAGAAAACCAGGGGACGGCGACGGCAACGGCATGTCGCCAAAGAAAAGATTTAATGAGCAGGACAGTGGCTGTGGACATTTCTTTACCGTTCCATGCTAAACAACGTGAAGTAACCAAATTGTGTGTTGTCTGAAAAACGTAAACTACGACCACTAATTTTATTTATTTATATTTTAAATTTATCGTTGTGTACCAAATTAAAGTCTGTGATAGTTTTAACAGTGATGAACAAAGTAAATGCACGATTAGTAGGTAAGATATCCTTGTTAATTCTAGTAGGCTTCATCTTTTAAAGTGGTTTTTTGAAAAATTGAAAACGTTTAGATTAAAGTTGCAAAGATCAAGGTCTTTTGCTAGACCTGGATTTGAGACCATCTTAGCTAAGTTGTAGAATTTGCTTGCAGGGTACAGGCAGTTCGTATGGTATTGTTTTATTACTCTGTGATGGGTTTTGTCATTCGAATGCAAACTGTACTGACTCTGTACTCTTGTTTTTATCCAGTGCTTTCTGACATACTTAGATACAGTTATCTTTGTAAATAAATTCAGATAATACAATAAGTAATAAAGTTTATGAAACATTGTCATTATTGGTTTCAATCTTCAGTCAAGGAACAGTTTTTTTGTCCGCCGGTTTGCGATTCCCCTCAGCAACAGGCCGAGAGACTTTGATGCATTACAGCTTGAAATAAGGAAGTTAAAACACACACCAGAGTACCTTCAACAAAATTCGAAACTCATTTTGATTGCTTAACAAACTGAAATCATAAAATTACCCCCGAAATCTGGCGCGAGGTTGAAATGCCTTGTGAATATGCATGCGCACGAACAACTGTACCACAAGGGCGAGAAAGATTAGTGATTATTTAAACACTTAAAAATTGAAATGCTGTGATTGTAGAAAACCTGCCGGGCAAGCACGTCTGGAAAATATAAACCACAAGGACGGTGTCAGACTACCACAATGGCAAATAAGTTATTTAGCTATAAACTGCGCATGCGTCCTTCTGTATTATGTACCACAAAGACGAGAAATTTAAGTAGCTATAAAGAAAATTGCTTTCCTTAGACTTGTTGGTGGGGGCTATGTTACTGTTGTCAATACAAACCTCTCAAAAAAAGCGGAACAACACGCGTACAAAACGTCTGCGCATGCGTAAGGTCTCTATTTTCGAAATGGCGGTTGCGAATGCGATCTTCACAACAAGAACGCCTTTTTTTAGCTAAAATCGAACTTTATTAGCATCCAAAACTTCAAAGCAGGAAACGTTAAACCTGCAGGTATGCACTGGAGCAAGGATTTCTAGAAAGTTTGCGGCGATCGTGCAAGAAAGCCGCTCATTTAGACAAATTCTTGCATCGCCGTTCTCAGTGTTTATGTTTGACTTCAGAATAAAAGGAAGGCGAGCGTGGACTTTCAAACATGATTTTCGCCTTTGGTGCAAGGAGGAAAGTATGTGGTGCAAAAGGGAGAAACTAAAGCAATTAATAAACTTTGTGTTCGTGAAATTCTAAGCTTATCTTTTGTGTGTGGAGCTTACTTTTTTGAATTTCGCGGCCGAAATCTAGTTTGTTTTGATATCGCGTATAATTTGAATGGCAAATTCGCGCCGGAAGCAGGGAAGGCACGCATGCGCACTGCGGAACAGTCTATGCACTACTATACTACTAACAATACTACTACACAAAAAGGGCCTTTTGGACACAGAAATAGCTTTGACAGTTTGTTAGATTGTGCCATCTCAAACCCCCACCACCACCCTAAAATTTCAATTTTTCTACTATCCAAAAAGGTTTCCCATCCGTGTGGTACTCAAATTTTTAATGCACATGCGTGTAACCAATGCCCTGGCAAATGAAAAAGGGCCACTTTTACACATTATCTAAGTGAAAAAAGAACTATATTCAAAGAACAAAAAACACCCAGATGAGATACCTCCACCCTCCCCCACCACTGCACCATGAAAAACTAATTACCTTTACACTTCGTTAGCTTTCAAACCTTGTGGTACATCGGTACGCATGCGCATAACCCATTCTCTCCTTCCAACTTATAACTAATATACTGTCTCACGCTAGTGGTACATGATTCAAAACTGCGCGTGTTGCAAAAAATATTTGGGCTGGGTTGTTCAAAAGCCCGATTAAGCTAACCCAGAGGTTAGCGAGAATTTTGATTTCAGTTTTGTAACTTTTTGGTTAGGTAATCTGTTTTTTTTTGGTTAGGTAATCTGTTTATATTGCTTGCCCTTCAGTTCTGAGCTGTAGTAATCTCAAACTACGCCAGAAGAAGAAGTCAAAAACATTTTTAAACAATAGAAAGTAATGCTTCAGTTAACAATTAATCCTCGGTTAACGTTAACCGGCATGCGAACAATCCAGGCTTGAACGATAATAAACACAATAGCCTCCATTTGGCGCGAAAATAAGCTCGGATATTTGTCCTTAGACATTTTCGCGCCAAATGGAGGCTATTGTTTATATATCTTTAAAAAATGCTGGTGCGCGAATGGAAATATCTACAAAGAGTACGAAAAATAGTGAAAACGAAATTCACCTACAACCGCAGTACAAATATGAATTATTTCATATATACTTATCATCACTTCACTGCACGGGAAAAATATGAACTCAACAAATTGACCTCGCTCCCAATGTGTGGCTTCATAGCTCAGTTGGTAGAGCATCGCACCGGTATCGCGGAGGTCGAGGGTTCGAATCCCGTTGAAGCCCTGATTTTTTCAGGCTTCTCCTTTCCAATTGCTTAAATTGGAAACTTTACTGCGATGATCACTCTTCACTTTCAAAAAAGAAAGAACAGGTTTCAAAAAACGCTAACCCCAAGAAAGGTCCTGTCCTTAAAGAAAGGTGAAAATGTCTCACCACTTTCAACTCCTTTGATCCATTTCCCCCTTTTTTTCCAGTTATTTTACTTGACACAAACACGCTTCCTTATTTCAGTGTGTAGGTTTCTTCATTTCAATTTAAACCAGTTTAACAAGTTTCACTTAATTAAACTTCAATAAACCATACGCAAGAGAATCTACAAGGTATTCAAGAACATTTCATTTTAATGAAACAAACGTTGAAATAAAATAACCGGTCAGATGACTGCAGATGCCTTTGCAAGGAGGGATGGAAGGCTGTAAACCTGTAAGAAAGAAAGAAAAGAATTGCTTGTTAAGAGGGGGTTGCTTTCCCTACCCCGTCCGCATCTTTGAATATTTTATGGGGTTCTAGAAAGGCATTTTTTCGTCTCAACATCTCAAGACAAACATGGCGTCGTACATCGTTATTTCAAAGACAACCACAACCATTTACTATTAGGATGCAAAGTGTATTAGTATATACACACTCAGTGATCTTGGTGTTTTAAGCAATCTGATTGGTTCGCTATCTCTGGCTAATGAGCATTATTCACCCCCTACCGAGTGAATAATGCGTAAGCCAAACAAAAATAAAGCATACTTTTGAATAAAGCATACTTTTGATTCACACTGATTTGAAAGGTGTCTAAGGACCATTATTCTAGACTGTCTCGAGGTTTTTTCGAATATTAACTATAGATTTTCCATGTTCAAAGATTCTGTAAATAGTTTTGCGAATTCGCGCATGCTTTGTACCGCTTGCACGTTTTCCACACATGAATTGAGAGGTCAATTAAATCGATTTTTAATGGTTTCCTTGTGAAAATGTTGTTGAGATCACTTCCCGTGTATATACTAAAACAATTATTCTTCTCAATCTCGGTGAATAGTGGCAGAATATTTACCTCGATTTCAAAGAATAATTGTTAATTATTTGAAATTTTGCGATTTACTCAAGATAAAACCTCATATTTTTATGTAATCTGAATGCCCTGCATTCTAGTTTAAGGCATCGGTATTAGCTCTTTCATGTGATATCTGGTTGGCGCAAAATCCATGTTTTACCGATTTTGGTATTTTGTGGTTTCCATGGAAATGTCCGTTACCTTAAGAAAGGCATAACACCAAGCGTCAATCCATTTCTTATCCGAGTAAGGAAGACTGTTCAAATTCTTTTAGAAAATACTTGGTAGGGTCCCGAAAAAACAGTATCGAGACAAGCTTATGGAGCTAAGTCACGGTTTGTGCATGTTGAAAAGTTCATCCTAAATTTATTTTTCAAGATCGTCATTTATATTCCATGTTAATCTTCTCCATCATTAACTATCCTTGTTCCTTCATGGTTCATTTTTATCTTTGGTGTTTTTCTATCTTAATAAACTACTATTTTCAGGTCTCGTTCAATTTATTTGTGGTAAGGACTAGACGTCAAGGAGACGCGATCGATGAGATGTAGGGGAATGGTTGGCTCGGGAGCAAAGAAATCGTCCACTAACTGCATCATATTATAAAAACAGCAAAATAAAAAAAAATCGTGAATATGACAGAAAACACCTGCATTAATTGCTTATCAACAGCCGAAATCAGTCAGTTCCAATAATGCTTATGGTGTCCAGAGGTAATATTTAATATTTCTTACTGACACCAGGAGTCCTGCATCTATTTCTTTTAATACAGTTGAACCTCCCACAAGCGACCACCCAAATGGGTCCAAATTTTTCCAGATTAGAATATGGTAACTGCCCAGACTTGACCCATGCCAATGCTGATGCAATGTTTTATTCATGTAAAAGTCAATCGGTTCCTCCCACTGAGAAATTTCCGTTTCTTGTAGTAGACAGAAATACGATAATGTTCCAACACCTTTTTATCCATTTTTCAAGTGGTAGCTTATGGGAGGTTAAAAACAAAAGAGACCACAAAGGACCACAAAGGTACCATAGGGTAAAACCTCCTGCAACTATTTGCAACAGAGAAAAACCAAGGAGCTAGCTATTCCATGCCTTGACCAAACAACACAACATTTAAAGGTAAAAGTTCTTATAAGACCCAAAGGAACACAGTAGTCAGCTCCAACTATCTAAAGGAATTCCAGCCACCACCTCGCATCTCCTCATGGGTGTGACCCTTTGTTTGGATTTCTCGCATTGTCAAGCCGCCATGACCTCAGATGACTTCATGGGTCTGGCTTTGCTCCACTATCTGGGAAGTGGACTTACACTAGAGGCTTACAACTAAAAAGCTACACATTTTTAAACAATTTTTTTACTCACCATTCATGCCCCTTTCCATTTTTTTTTCATGGACCACTAAGATGCGATGGGGTAAAACCACCTGCGACTATTCACAACAGAGAAAAACCAAGGAGCTGGCTATTCCATGCCTTGACCAAACACCACAACATTTAAAGGTCAAAGTTCTTATAAGACCCAAAGGAACACAGTAGTCAGCTCCAACTATCTAAAGTAATTCCCATGTTGTGTCAGCCACCACCTCGGATCTCCTCATGGGTGTGACTCTTTGTTTGGATTTCTCGCATTGTCAAGCCGCCATGACCTCAGATGACTTCACAGGTCTGGCTGTGCTCCACTATCTGGAAAGTGGGCTTACACTAGAGGCTTAGAACTAAAAGCTAGACATTTTTAAACAATATTTTTACTCACTATTCATGCCCCTTTCCATTTTTTTTTTCATGGACCACTAAGGTGCCATGGGGTAAAACCTCCTGCGACTATTTGCAACGGAGGAAAACCAAGGAGTTGGCTATTCTATACCTTGACCAAACGACATAACATTTAAAGGTCAAGGAACACAGTAGTCAGCTCCAACTATCCAAAGTAATTCCCATGTTGTGTCAGCCACCTCCTCGGATCTCCTGATGGGTGTGACTCTTTGTTTGGATTTCTCGCATTGTCAAGCCACCATGACCTCAGATGACTTCACAGGTCTGGCTCTGCTCCTTTGTCTGGAACAGAGGCTTACAATTAACAGAGGCTTAGAACTAAAAGCTAGACATTATTTCAACAATCGCTGTACTTACCATTTATGCCCCTTTCCAGTATTGTTTTTTGCCGACCAAAATAAGATATAAAGCTTTCTATTTACAAGTAATTTATATGTTATTTTAAATATTGGAATAATCTATGAAGGTGACCATATAAAGCATAGGTCAGAGATAAAAGGTTCTGTGTGCATTAAAATTGTATCAGTAAGCATATTAAAAAAAAACCAATATGATGTATTTAAATGTCATTAACATTCCTATTATTTGAGAACACTTAAGAAGTATATAAAGTACTTGCCAGTGGCTTGTGTTTTGTCATGTTGTTTCTTCCACACATCTTATATGACTTGCTTTGGCTTCTTTGTGTTCTTGGATAAGGTGGCATTATAAGTCCAATCTTTTACTGACAACAGAAGAATTGTTATTTTTTTCCAGGAGGGCACAGTAACAAATCTTGCAATCTGATTGGTCCTCAGTTGCGTCCAGATTTCCTATCTCTGCCCATGCTCACAGTAAATTGCATGCAATGTATGTGGAAAAGATCAATAATTGAAAAAGTGGTTCAAGGGAGAGAGAGAGAAGAAAAATACGTTATACCAGAAGCATATCATCTAGTTCTAGATGATATGCTTCTGGTATTACTTATTTTTCCTGGTTTTCATTGACCTCCCAACCAGCACATACCGTAATTATATATATGTCATATATATTTAGAACTTTTGGGACTACCCCACTACCCCATAATCTGCAATATCCCCCCAAACAGGTATCTGTCCAGTAGTCTTCCTGAGAGATTACGGTTATTATTCATTCTGTTCCCAGGGGCTCTCTGTCCCTCTTTTCTTGTGTGACCCTGGTGTGAGGATATCATGGCTCCAGAGAACCACGATTTGATTGGCTAGATTCTTGGACTAAGGTTTTTACAATTTTTTGCCGCTTTCCTTCCTGAAAATATCACTGGTTGACCTACAGCTAAAACGTTTCAATCACAGCACCCACAGATCTTAAGGACATTTAAAAATGGCTTCACAGGGAAACCCCTGGTCCAACAATCTAACCAATAAAATAATGCATCTGAAGAGCCACCTTTTTCTTGCACGAAGGCCTTGCCAGCTATAAGGTACATGTGGCTCTGAGGACGCAAATGAACAATATGTAGAACACTTTTAAAAACCCTGACAA
>JAHPZR010014005.1:37500-44055 GCA_019787425.1 Platygyra sinensis
TCCCATACTACCTTTGGGCATTGTCGCGAACTCTCTTACTCTTCTTTTGGACAACCTTTCCCGAAACAGCTGTATAGTGAGATAATGGTTTGACACTGACTAGTTTTTGAAGTTTCGTTCAAAAAGGACCAAGTGGATGAGTTTCACCAACATCTCAATTCAATTAACCCCTCCATACAGTTCACCTTAGAACTTGAGGACACCAAGGGACAGGGACAAGGAGGGGCACGCAGCTTGAAGTGAATGTCTACAGAAAGCCAACCCACACAGACCGCTATCTCGATTTCAATTCTCACCACCCTAAGTGCCATAAGAGATCTGTAGTCAGTACCTTGCTACGCAGGGCACAGAACATACCATCAACACAAAAAGGGAAACGTGACGAAACGAAGCGAGTCAAAGCTGTTCTGCGAGACAATAATTATCCCTCTTCCTTCATTAGTAGCTGCGAAAGATCGCTGTCGAAACTCCCTACCGATCTACCGTCCAATGGCTTTGTGGTGCTACCCTATGTGCAGGGCATTTCGGAAAGGATCAGTCGAATATTGAGGCAGCAACAAATCAAAGTCGCCTTCAAACCATTGAGAACTTTGAACAGTTTGTTCCCGCGACCGAAAGCCCAGGAAAGGGTTGAGCGGCCACAGTCTGGCACAGTGTACAAAATCATTTGCACCAACTGCAGTTTTGTATACTACGGTCAGACGGAACGATCACTTAAAACTCGGATTGCTGAACACAAAAAGGCTGTTTCCATGTTTGACCACAACTAAGATCTCCTGCCATGTCCATGGAAACAACAGCGAAATGAATTTTGGAAATGTCAGAGTTGTTGGACATGAGGCTAACTATCACGAGCGACTTTTCTTGGAAGCCTGGTTTTCAGTACAGGATCCGCAATCCGGAAATGACCACATCGCCATCCCAGAGGTCTACAAATCTCTGGCTTGCGCTTAAGTCTCACGCTACGTTTTCCAGAAACTTCACGCGTTTTTCCTCAGCGCGCGCTTGACGGGCTGTTATTTGAATCACGCGTACTAACATTATATTTCAACTGATGAAGGCTTAAGGACGTTCGCGCCCATTGCTACTGCGCATCTCTAGTGCGCACGCTGGTTCATTGGTCACGCGCGTGCCACGTCATTTTCAACGCGCGCACCGAGTCGAAACTCAACAAAATATAGAGCTGATGACCTTTGCGTTAACTTTGTGTGCGAATATTTTTTTTGGATGCTCGGTGACCCCCACTTTTTTTTCGGCAGATCACTTCCTTTTCTGATTCTTTCCATTATACTAAAAAACAAAAAAAAATCTGTACGTGGGAAGTTTTAATTATTTCTCATATACTATTCAAATAGGGTCGAATTGGTACATGGATACAGGTGTGCGTAACTTAGAAGTTGTATTTTTTTTAAGGCTAATTCTAGCTTATTTAATGGCATATGTAGCAAAGATCTATCAAATAGGCCTATATATGCTGTGTTAAACACACATAACTTAGGATATGATTCTTCAACTTGAATATATGCCGATATTAATGGAATCCGGCCAGAATCGCCTCAGTGGCTGGAAATCCTAGAAATGTTATGATCTGTGATGCGCCTTATCTTCAAAACGAGTTCGGTGACCCCCGATTTTTTTTACGTTTTTAATTAATCTTATCATTTTCTACCTGCAGTCAAAGTTTTAAAAAAATCTGTACGTGGGAAGTTTTTGGGCGCGAACGTCCTTAAAGGGCCCTAGTCAGGCACACCTTTGTTTTTGTTTACACGCGAGAGTTTGGCTATTATATTTTATCAAAGGACGTCGAAACAAAGGAAATCACTGTGAAACTACAACAGATAATCAAACACACTTTCAGGAAGACAACTTACAGCAAGCAATAAGATTTCGCTTCACCATGTAAGATCAATCATTTCCATGGCATCGAAAAATGGCGGAGGCTGACTAAGGTCCTTTAAGCACAGCCGAAACGTCTCGAACGAAACATCAAAAAAAAATAGTCAGCTGCCAAACCATTATCTCACTCGGTACGTAGTATATTAGCGGGCAACCCACCCCTCCATGGGGCTTTTTCTGCTGGCCATTGGTAACCTCCTAGTTGGCCCAGACCAGAGAGGTCCAGAAGATAACGTCTCAAATCTAATTTGAAATGCCAGTTGTTTCTAAAATAGAATCAGGATGTCCTCTTCTTCCCTAGAATCCACTGTCCCACTAGAAAATATAAACGTGCCTGCTCGGATCTCCCATGTTGAAGTAATAGTTTGTTTCTTACTCCTCAATTTGTATCTAGATAAATTTCCACGGCTTTGCCAGAATCTTCACGTGCACACAGATTCAATTACTCTACCAAACGGGTTCCCTCTTAAACTGTTTATTCTATGCAGATGATCTAATCTTAATATCAATAAGTGCCGCAGGTCTTCAAAAGCAACTAAATATCCTCCACGATTATAGCGAGAAATGGCTACTAAAAATTAATCTTAAAAAGACAAAAACATTTATTTTTCAAAAACAGAATCACAAATCAACACGTGATAAGTTTTTTTTTTCTTTTGAAATGGAACTCCAATTGATAAGACCTCACAGTATAGTTACCTTGGTATTACTTTTAGCACAAATGGAAGTTTTGCTAATTCCAAAAAAGTTTTGGTTGAAAAAGCCAGAAGATCAATATTTGCTTCTAAACGTTACCTTGACTTTAATAAACTATCTATCAATACGTGTAACAAATTATTTGATACTTTATTTCTTCCCATTCTTTTATACGGATCTGAAATTTGGGGAGCTTATGATAACTTGAACATCAAAAAATGGGAAAAAGACCGTATAGAAAGGCTACATACACAATTTTACAAATATTTTCTTGGCCTTAATAAAAGAGCAACTAATGTAGTAGCTCGTAATGAAACTGGACGACTTTCTTTGAAGTTGAATATCTTATTATGAGTAATAAAATTTTGGATACATCTTGAATCTCTTCCAGAAAACTGCATTGCCAAACAATGCTTAATCCTTTCCAAACTGATCACTTAGGCAAAAACGAAGCAAAAACATCTTTTATGTTACGGTTAATGAAATATAGCATAATGATGAAGACATTCATCATCATCCATAGCACAAAACAATCCAAACTTAACAATATACCAACGATTATAAAATAATTTACAAAAAATAAAATGTCACATCCTCAAACCAATTTAGAAAAGACATCAACTGGAGCTGGTATCCACTGTAATAGGAAATTAAATTGTTTCGTAACTCTTCATTATAAAACAGGGAGGTAAGCAAATCTCCTTATTTAGAAAACAAATAAAAGAACTTAAAAAAAAAAAAAAAAGAACATAGACGAGGCTCGTGGCCAGACTATACGATCAGGGCACAAATCTCAGTCTCAGAATCGCACTCGGGACGATACTGTGTACCTAAATTAAACCTTGAATGTCTTTTAGAATTTGTCAAAAAACGCTGCCACGCTGACCAAATGTGTGAAGAACGAAAATCATTTCTTTTTTCCTTGTGATCGCTTATTCAAAACTTCTTAGGACAACAAATATAAGTAAGATCACGTGGATACTTTTAATCCCAAAAATTGTTTTGGTGCGGTAAATATCATGCTACCCCATATGGATCGTTTTGGGTCCGCGAATTTGACCTATATTGTGGACGTGACGCGACATCGCCGTCGCGTATAATTTTGAAAATTTGTTAAAAATTCAGGTTCAAATTACATGTAGATCTGACAACGCGAAATAAGTACTAAAACATTATATTTTAATAATATGGGTTAGCTTTTCCAGCCACGCACATCATTTTGGCTTGCCAGCCTTCGCAAAAAGGCAATTTCAGGGCCGAGTTTGGCTCTTTTAGGGGCAAAATACAAAAGGCGGTCTGGAGGAAGAAAATAAAAATCCAAACAAACCTCAAAGTTACAGTTTTGAAACAAGTTAGTAAAAACTTCTTCCTGACAAATTTTCAGAAAATCGATTTTTTCTATCTTGCATAGGTATAGGTGATCGTTACAGCAAGTCGCTCTTAAGTATGCTAACAGTTACCTATGAACTGAACTGTGAAGAATTCATTTGCACAAGATATTTGAATCGTTATGATAGGAAATCAATTGAAATTGTTATTGGGTTGGGTGCTTTGTGAGGAGTGAAGAGATATTGCGTGCAAGTGCCCTTTTATTCACCAGAATTTGAACTTAATACACGTTTTGCAAGCAGCAATTTGACCCTGAAATAAAGGAAAGGCAAATTTTACATAAGTCAAGTTAATTGCTGCGGAGTGAGCGTAGCGAGCGAGCAACATAATCAGGATTTAAATAAAGAATATGTAAAAGGGAGTACGAATTCTCGGAATTCATGACTTTTTACCAGAATAGGTCATTCCCCAGTATGCATTGCGCATCCCCACTGCGCATAATTTTACGCGTGATTAGCGCGCGCATTAGAAACTGGTGGCTTTTCTTTACGGCTGGATCTCGCCAAAGTGGTAAATCGTCATTTTCTCGAAAACGACTACGGTGACCTTTTTTTTTTCTGTTGTTTGCAATTGAGTAATAAATTTTCTCATGTAAAATAAATATGGGCCAATTCTCAGTGTTGAGCACAAAAACAATCGTCGGAAAATGCATTCAGCAAGCAATCGTGACTATAATCATGGTGCTATTATAAGGATTTATATGGAACTTTTGGTGACAAGGGGCTGTTTCTCCTAAACGAACATGGGGGCCCCTCATTTTTATTTCAAATTTAAGTTCCTATAATATAACAATCAATTGGCAAAGTTTGAGAAAAATCTCAGTTTTAGGTTTTATTTCAGTGGAATGACCTTAACCAGAGTGCATTGTGCCACGAACAACACGAGGATGTCGCGTGGATTCCGATGAGAATTTTGCTCTGATTTACTTGTAAAACGATGTGCAGGAGATGTTATTGACTTTCACAACTATATCATTTCTTAGCAGTCTCGCCTCCGTGGTCCAATTCTTAAATCACATCAAGAGGAATCATCGTCACTAAAACTTGTAGAATAATTAAAACAAACAGAAAGTGTAAAACACACTTATTTCACATATGCTACGATCTACTCCTTTTTCATCCGAACATGAATTTACACTTAAGTTTTAGCATTTTCACATATTCCGGCGATGCCGGACGCGTCCTCGACAATGTCAACACTCCAGAGACATTTAATGCGTACCGGTACAGAATTTATAAGTGAGATTTCTGCTGCTACAATTTTCACATCTTGTCGATTTCCATCCTTTTAATTTTCTGGCAAAGGGGAGGTAGAGTGAATCGTATGTGTAATGTGCTTGTATTGTCTTGATCCCTTGTCACGGTATCCGGTCATCTCGCCACCAGGGAGTTTCGCCACCAACCACTCGCCACCAAGAAACCATCTCGCCAACCAACCACACGCCACCAAGAAACTATCTCGCCACCAACCAACTCGCTGCCAAGTAACGTAGTCCGAGATGAATTAGCTGTTTCGAACGCGAGTAAGTAGTGGAGATGGAGAAGCTGTTCAGACGAAGTTCGTTTGCTTGTCTGTATGTTTACATGTTGTAGGTGACGTGATTTGATAAATGTTCCGTTGTCTTGGGCGAGCGACATTAAATGCGCGTATGTTCTTTTTTTGTAGCGCAGTTTTCAAAACACACACGTCGCGCTCTTGTTTTTTTTGACTTTTTAGTTGTGATTGTGCAGTAGTCTTTGCATTGCCTCGTAGCTTTTTTCTTTTAATTTATTTTTTTATTTTGGAGTCGTTAAAAAATGAGACACAACTAAGCTATTTATACAGAGTAAGCTGGCGCATAACCACAATTCCTTGCGCCATATCACTGTGCATCCTAAAATATTTCCGTTCGCGCATAACCAGAATTCCTTGCGCATACCCTGCGCATCCTAAATCTCCCATTTGCCGCATAACCACAACTCCTTGCGTTTGGTAAGAAAAAGTTGATATGCAGAGCCCCTATAATGTAATCTTCTGCTGATTAGAGAGCTGCCTCGCTCGTTCGCTTTCAGGCTCACTCGCTACGGCAGCAAATATTTCTGGAAAGAAAAATATCAGGGTATTAAATCAGAAGTAAAGCGGTGTCTTTCTTTCAGAATGTAATTAAGAGTTTGTTTGCCATTGGTAACTGAAATTAAACAACCGAAATAAAAGCGGAGGTACTTTAAGCTTTGTATAGAATTAAAGTTACGGCAAAAGAGAGTTTTGATACTAAACGACCATAGCTTGCAGGATAATCACGAAAAAGGGGGCAATGGGAGCTTCTTTTTTTATACCATCAGATAAGGGGAGTAGGCTCAACCATAGTCTGTTCGCATTTTCTGCTGATTTGAAGCAATTTGAGTGAGGTAGCGGTCCCTAAATTTCCTACTCGTAAGAGAAAAACAAGGCTGCAGAGCCCAATTAGAAATGTCCGATGCCCCTAGGGGTGGGAGTACTCCCAGAAAAACTAATTGGGGGTGTTGGTGCCCGCTTTTCGAAACGCTTACCCTATTTATGATCAAAAACTGCGATTCACCCTTCACTATTTGTGAC
>JAHPZR010014006.1:0-10000 GCA_019787425.1 Platygyra sinensis
GATCGCAGGGTACTCAAGGGTGCAAACAATTCATACCATGAGGTTGCTCTAAGGAGCCTTTGATTATGCTTTTGGAGACCGCGCGACGGGCCCTGACGAGGTGAAATATTAAATGGCTCCTGACGCGTCTAGAAAATCATTTCGCATCAAAACGAATCTGTTTTTATTTTAACCTTGGTAAAGTCTTTCAGTTGCCAGAGTTTCAGACAAAATTATTTTTAAGCGAAATTGAGTGGGTGGTTCTTCGAGAGACAGCCTCTTAAAGGCTGTTTTTTTACTAGCGACGGAGTCGTAGTCGAAGTCGAGGTCGTAATAAGAAGCTTAGAGCGATACGATCGAGTAAAAATCAAACCGACGGAATCAGAAGCTGAACACTGATTCTGGCGAGTATGACTCCGTCGCTTAATATCTAGTGTTCCCCAAGGGTCCATTTTAGGTCCACTATTTTTTCATATTATATATTAACGATCTTCCTCATGCTTCTCAGTTAACTCAGCCTTTACTTTTTGCAGATGACACCAGTATTTTTCATTCGCATTCAGACCCAAAAAGGGTTCAATCTGTATTAAATGATGAGCTGCCCAATTATGATATGTGGTTGAAATACAACAAGCTCTCAGTTAATATCAAAAAGACTAATTATGTTATCTTCAAACCAAGACAGAGAATAGCTAATCATGATTTTAACATTTTCTTTGGAATTCAATTACTAAAACAAACAAATGTAACCAAATTTCTGGGGTGTCTACCTTGATAACCATCTTAATTAGAAGCATCACAAAAAGCAAATCGCAAAATATGTTGGTATTATATTTAGATCACGATTCCACCTTTCTTCAAGAACTAAGCTAGCCTTGTACTACTCACTAATTTACCCTGATATCACTTATTGCAGTTCTACTTGGTCTTCTACTTATGTTCCCAATTTAAATAGAATATTTTACTTGCAAAAGCGTGCTGTGCGAGCGATAACAAATTCAGATTACCGAGCGCATTCTGCTCCTTTACTTGCAAAACTAGGCGTCATGGACATTTTTTAAATAAATTCATTTCAAATTTCTAAGTTCTTGTTTTATTATCATAATCAGTTATTGCCTTCTATGTTTTTGAATTTATTTGAAACAAGCCGCCAAGTGCACAATTTAATACGGTACTAGAATAGCCAACAATTATCGGCCTCATTTTTGTCGCACTAACATCAAACAAGTTACAATTCTTTATCAAGGTCCAAAAATCTGGAACTCTCTTCCTGGATCAATTATTAATTCCTCTAGCTATCTGGATGTCTTTTTTAAAAAAAACTGAGTCGGTTATGCCGCACAAGCATTGCGTAAGATTATTTAGATCAATGATAGGCGTATGAGGGGGCCCCTCTTATAAGCCTGGTGGATTCTTGGGGTCTCCTCGCCACAATTGTTGTTACAGTAATATCCATCCCTTTCTTTTTACATATAAACGACATTACTCTTATTATTGATTGTCTTGTAAATTATTGTGTGGCAAATAAACATTCATTCATTCATTCATTCATTCATTCATTCACTCACTCACTCACTCACTCACTCACTCACTCGCTCGCTCGCTCGCTCGCTCATTCATTCATTCATTCATTCATTCATTCATTCAATCAATCAATCATTCATTCATTCATTTCATTCATTCATTCATTCATTCATTCAATCAATCAATCAATCATTCATTCATTCATTCATTCAATCAATCAATCAATCATTCATTCATTCATTCATTCATTTCATTCATTCATTCATTCATTCAATCAATCAATCATTCATTCATTCATTCATTCATTTCATTCATTCATTCATTCATTCAATCAATCAATCAATCATTCATTGATTCATTCATTCATTCAATCAATCAATCATTCATTCATTCATTCATTCAATCATTCATTCATTCATTCTTCATTCATTCATTCATTCAATCATTCATTCATTCATTCATTCATTCAATCAATCATTCATTCATTCATTCATTCATTCATAAAATTAGATTGTCAGAGTCGGAAGTGGAAGCGGCAGAATAAACCAATCACAGAGCTCGATTCCGCGCCTTGAGATTGGCTGGTTCTTCCCCTTTCGCTTCCAACTCGGACAATGTAGTTTTCACTGGATCATGAGCTTCCGTGTTGTGAACGGAATCGGAAGGAGTGGATACATTCTAATTCTTCCGACTTCGAATTTGTGAAGTTTATGACTCTGCTTTTGGTGACTCCGATTTTCCATTTTCACTAGATCATAAGCGATCTTATCACTTCGAGTCCAAGTTCGACTCCGTCGCAAGTGAAAACCAGCC
This sequence comes from Platygyra sinensis, assembly GCA_019787425.1. NCBI lineage: Eukaryota > Metazoa > Cnidaria > Anthozoa > Scleractinia > Merulinidae > Platygyra > Platygyra sinensis. The sequence continues at coordinate 2,317 of JAHPZR010014006.1, forward strand.
TTAAAAGGGTATTACAAGTTTTTTTTTCGGTTTATCAACTGGGTTGATAATGTGAATTGGCCACCGTAGAGATTCGAAAGCTGGCGTTTCGAGCGTTAGCTCTTCATTCGACGAAGGGCTAACGCTCTAAACATCGGAATTCGAATCTTTTAACGGTCACTAATTCACATTGTCAACCCATTTGATACACCGTAGTTTCTTTTGAACCTTACCGTCTTTATTTAAGAGGGTATTGTTTATAACTAGTACATATTGCATAATGATATTGTATCACTACTGGTTCCCTGAAATAACAAGTTTCCACCTAACAAATTACTTGATTCTTTGAAAAGTGTAAAAGTAAGATTGTCGGGGGGAAGACGACCTCTTTCACAAATGGACAAACGCGTTCTTTTCTTTTGAAAACGTCTCGTTTATTGCTCTTGGTGTATCGCTGACTTAAACAGCTATTACATTTCTCTGCCTAATGATTGTGCTCTCGCTCGTTTAAGCCGACCTGGGGCTCGTTTCTCTGAAGACCGGTAACTTAACGGGCCCGAAATTATATCTTGGAATCAAAGTCTCAAGAAAAGTAGGGTGAGTTCTGTTCTCTTATTAAGTCCATTTTGTTTCTTTAGCTGATAACTTTACTCTACCATTTACAAAACTTTTGAAACTCCCATCCTTAATGGCAAACGAAACAGCTTACCAGGCCCGGTAATTACCGGGAACTTTGAGGAACGGGGCCCTGGACGGCACTTGTCAATTAAATATCAAACTGACACCCTGGCTTGCACAAGAACGTACACAGCCCCCGCATAACGGTACTAGGCTTGCGCACGAGAATCATTACCATATTCTCCTTCGACCGAATACGAGGGTCGAAATTTTTTTCATTCTCCATTTTCTTTATGATTCCAATAGAGTCTGGCCAAAATAAAACAACGAAAGCAAAATAAAAATCTCAGGAAAAGTCTTTACAGAATAGAACGAGAATATTGTTACGGCAATGTGCAGAAAAAACTCAAATAAAGATTGTTGTACAATCGTTGTCAAACAACAACTCAGGCTTACTTAAATAATACACAAACTGCGGTTAGAAACATGACAAAACAACGCATGTTGTAAAAAACTTTGATTAATGACTTAACGTTTCGTATGCCTCAACATACATCCTCAGAAGTGATGGCTGGATAACACAACAAAATATTTAAATGTTTAAGAGAAACGTTAAGTCATTAATCAAAGTTTTTTACAACATGCGTTGTTTTGTCATGTTTGTAACCGCAGTTTGTGTATTATTTCTGTTAAAGCTGAAATGGCCGAAGAATAAGAGTTTTTACGATTCAGGCTTACTTATTGAAGATGAAAGGCGGCCCTACTGGTTCCGCCTTTTACATATTTAAGCATTTAAGTAACCAATATCTTCAATTACATCTTCAATTACAAAGTTCTTTTGACGGCTTTTATACGGTTTCAGTCTGCGAGTAACACATTTTCGTTCTTTAATTAGCGCGTTACTAGGAGACACATGTCCATCTGTAACCTTCGCTAAAGAAGTAAAGTTTGCTGTGTTTTTCACATTCAATTCAAGAAAATAAAACTTTACATTTAAGAATAAAACAGACCATCACTGACAATAAACTATTCCAGGAAAAATAGTAAGCTACAAGCATATTTCAGCAATAAAATCGCACTGATATGTCTTTATCCGACTGCCGGCCACGGTGTCAAATAGACTAAACGCCCGGCAGTCAAAATTGTTCACCAAATTCCCACAGAAAGTCTCATCGAAATGTATTTAGAGTATCTGATGTTTGTTAGGAATTGCAAAGCGATTGTAAAAATTACTTTGGATTTGTAGTGGACAAATTCTCCGAGCTTGTACATACCGAAATTGCAACGTTCTCGTAATTCTGCCGGTCGGCGGTCACGCCGGGGTCTCAAGTAGACAAAATGCTCAGGGGGCCCGTTTCTCGAAGCTCCCGGTTATTACCGGGCGCGTAAGCTTTTTTTGTTTTCCATTAAGGATGGGAGTTTCAAAGGTTTTGGAAATGATGCAGTAAAGTTATCAGCTAAAGAAACAAAATGGACTTCATGAGAGGTCAGAACACACCCTACTTTTCTCGAGACTTTGATTTCAAAATATGATTCCGGGCCCGTTAATTTACCGGGGCTTTCGAGAAACGGGCCCCTGCAGTCAAAAAGTTCGAAGAATTTCCAGGCCTGAGAATTCCTACTACTGCTACTACTAAGGCATTTTAAAAGCCCAAAATGTGGCCTTGGAGTAGAGCTTTGTTCGCTTCCAAGAAACTCGATGAAGCCGTGCGGCTTAAGTTTCGAAGGCAAAACTTACCTATTTGCTGACACTGCTGTTAAATTCAACAACGTGGAGGCCTTGGAAAATGACAGGCAAGCTGCATATATAGTTGCTCGGATAGTTCGATTTTGATATAGGCTTGAATGTCGGAAATGCTCGTTCATGTCCTGATACAAACGGCCAGTCTATTGGAAAACTAGAAAAGGTTTATGAGCGAAATGACGCAAGACTCATTAGTAGATGTTGCGGAACAAATCGATTTTACAGCGTCACGAAAAAATTCCAATTTTTATGCTTTTGGAGACCGCGCGACGGGATCTGACGAGGTGAAATATTAAAAGGCTCCTGAAGCGACTAGAAAATCATTTCGAATCGAACCAAATCTGTTTTTATCCTAACCTTGGTAAAGTCTTTCAGTTGCCAGAGTTTCAGGAAAAATTATTTTTTAAGCGAGATTGAGTGGGTGGTTCTTAGAGGGACAGCCTCTTAACAGTACAGAGTGTTTAACAAAAACGTATACTTAGTATAATAAGTTAACAACAACGTATGTAAATTTTCTAAATGATCTGTTGTTCTGTTAATCCTTTGTCCCCTTTCAGTGATGCTTAAGTGAAGAGGTAAAGTGAAGTCTTCGTTTACTCGTAAAAAAATAATTTTTATTTCTATATTCTGAGAAAATTATTAATTTTCCGGGAAAACGCCACTAAAATGCACGAATAATGCTCAATGCTTTTGCCTCATTAAAATGCTCGAAAAATGCTAGCATTATGTACAAAACCCTAGCCGTAGTTGCAGGCCCCTAGTGCTTGGCTCCTCATAGGCGTACGAGTCGGGGGGGGCGGGGGGGGGGGGCTGCAGCCCCCCTAGTCGCAGAAAATTTGGAGATTTTTCGAGCAAAACGCTGATGATTCGGGCAAAAGTATTCGGGAGAAAGCATTCTAAAAGGTAGTCAAGGCCTGGCTTGTAGGTTACTTTCACTGGCGTTTGTCTTGTCATATCGGAGTTAAGGTCAAATGATCTAAGGATCCACAATTGCAGGTATTCTGTTTTGGAAAAGCCAAATGCCAATTAAATGTGTACCGTGGGAATCCATGATGTTATTTCCATTAGTGACAAAAGGATGAAAGCAAAGGACGACCAAGATGGGCTCCTGCCAAGACTTATGTTTTTGTGGTGGCTCTGAAAAGAGCCCTTTTGAATGGCTCCGCAAAGTGCCGGTTTAAAATTTTCCTGAACTTCTCGCACGAGGAACAATTAACTGTTTCTTTTATAAGTTTCTGATTTTACCAGGCTGTCGAATGAAGTCATAGGCTAGGAGTATGCAATGTTTCAAAATAACTACAGTGGAATCCTGATTTCTCGAACCCTCATTTTTTCGATCCTTCCGATAACTCAAACCAAAAATCGTTTCCCTCTCCTCACTCAAACGCCATAATTTCACGAACTGTCCGGCCGATTTTAAAAGCAATTTTCATCAGTTCCCTTGGATGTTCCAAAAAATCGGAATTCGGCTGTGTTTCCGTAATGATAACAGTTTCATTAGACGTAAGAATTGGGAACGTTTTTGTTTTTACTGCGATTTGAGTACGTATATACAACTGACACTTTCGGGCATTTTGTAATTTTTTTCGGGCAATAAGGTCGCCGCCCCCCCAAGTCCGAGGGTGCCCGTACGCCTATGTGGCTCCTGCTGCAGTGTATATACCCCATACACATATATTGACATAAGGCCAGGCCCATTTTTTTCGTTTACTGTCGAATACGTTTTCTGATTTTGGGTCGGTCGGCCAGAAAAGAAAAAAAAAGGAGAAGAAGTCTGGAACTAGGAAACCCAGTACCTAAGCATAATATCTGCGGAGCCTGGAAATGTCAAGACGAGGTTACAAAGTCGACATTACGACAATGTAGGAAGAAAAGATCGACGACGCAATTAAGGTCATTCCACTGAAATAGAGTCTGCACTGAGATTTTTGTCAAACTTTGCCTGTTGATTGATTATATTATAGAAACTTAAATTGAGGGGTCCCGATCCCATGCCCATTGCCGGATTTCATACGGTGGGGGCCTGCGTATGAGTCCGTGTATTATGGGATTAACGGCACAAGACCCATGTTGATTGTCTCGCAAAACGGCGGAGAATTAATAGGCGAGGAGTAAAACTTACTAAAGGTTTATTAAACAACAGTCGCCATCTTACATCGAGCACATGGTCAAACTACGATCGCAAAGAGTCATGGTTGATCATATGAATGTAGGCATGCAATGCGGGTGTAGTCATAGTATTACCAACATATCAACAACCCATATATTCAGAAAGAGCACACCGAGCTTTACAAAATCCTTAAACAAGATACAGCCCTTCAAAAACTTCAAAATTTGCAAAGAAATGTATGGATTTCCGGACAGGTGCCCGGCAATCCATACATTTGTAAGTAAATTTTGAAGTTTTTGACTGGCTGTATCTTGTTCAATATTGGCCCAATTAACACAAAACTTGAGGATTTTGTAAAGCTCGGTGTGCTCTTTCTGAATGTATGGGTCTTGTGTTGTTAATCCCATAATAGACGGACTCATACCCAGGCCCTCACGGTGTGAAATCCGGCAATGTTCGTTTAGGAGCAACAGCCCCACCTCATTTATACCCCATACAGGGTTCGTACAGATCATGGAAAACCTGGAAAGTCATGGAATGTAACCAACAATGATGCACGGCTGATATTACGTGAAAAGCTTAACGGGTGCGTTCACAGGCAGCATTTTCGTTTGCGGTCCATTGCATCATCATGTTTCACTGTATGGGATTTAAGAATTCCATTTCCAGTCCTGGAAAGTCATGGAATTTAATTGCTGGTCCTTGAAAGACATGGAAAATTAAAGTTCTTTTGGATAGGTTATTTACTGCGGATCACAAGGCAAGGGCAATGTCACTTATAGAGAGGAGTAATTAAGCAGCGTAAATGGCACGCATTTTGGTGAACTCCAGAGTTTGTCTCTGTTGAACTGTTCAAGGTTAAAAACGCTCTAAAACAAGTTTAGGGTTTGAAGTTTTGAAATTGACAACTAATCCTGAGGTCTTGGAAAACTTGAAAATTGTTGCAAGTTCGTTGTTTAAAGTGGCAGGTAGTTTGCAGTCTAAACAGAACGCAGGGTTGTCGGAAACAACAGCAAGGTTATTTATTCCAGATGAACACAGTAATTCCACACAAGACTTCACAACAAGCACACGCTAGGCTTGTAAACTGTACTTCGACTTCCGTCACTCTTGTATAAACACGGCCTCTGCCAGATATCCACGTAACCTCTCCGTTACACTTCAACAAACACGACCTCTGTCGACACTTACACGAGACCTTCGTCACACTTCAATAAACACTACTGACTCACGAGATACTTCCCTCCAAACACTCCTGGGAAAAAAACCACTTAAAAACTACACCGATCCGCTTATATACTTTACAGCATAAGGTTCTAGAACTTTCCGGCTCTACTAAACGACTAAAATAAAATGCTTATTCACCGTGACACAAAACTAATTAAATATGCACGAAACTTCAAGACCGAATTAGCATGTACACGCAATAATTTTTCGTGACAAAAAGGTCATGGAAAAAGTCATGAGAAGTCATAGAATTTGAAGAGCTCAAAAGAGTAAGAACTCTGCCATTAATCCTTATAATAGCACCTTGATTATAGTCACGATTGCCTACTAAATTCACGTTTCCGACGATTGTTTCTTTTTCTACACTGAGAATTGATCCATATTTATTTTAAATAGAGAAATTTATTGCTCAATTCAAAACAAAAGAAAAAAATGATAGGTCACTGTACTCGTTTTCGTGAAAATGACGATTTGCCTCTATGGCGAGGTCCAGCCGTAAAACAAAGCCGCCACGTTTTACTGCGCGCGCGCGATGATCTCGCCTGAAATTATTCGCAGCACTGCCAGCACAAAACATTGTCTGTATTTCAGAATAAAGTGACGATTTCTTGAAATTATGTAGTTGTAGAAGTCTTTATTAAGAAATCAGTCACAACTTACGTGTGGCTTAACAATCGATGACAAAATAAGCTAAGCTGAACCACTGAGTCAAATATGTCAATGCCTTCTTCATAACTCTTTTTTTTTTAAACGCGAAATCTGGGTCGGTCGGACGACGGTAAACAGAGAAAAAAAAAGGGGATGGCCTAATGTCTGCAGAATTCAATTCCAACTCTAAGATTTAGTACACGATTAGCTTAACTGCCAACTATGCATTGTACAGAAAAATAGCATATAGAGATCAGTAAGTATGTTTTACACTTTTACCAGTTTTCATTGAGGCTGAAAGGCAAACCTAATACAAGAGTTCACAAACCTTCTAAACTGAGGATTAAAAAAACCTACTACAAGGGTTTACAAACCTACTACAAGGGTTCTAAAACCTACTACAAGAGTTTACAAACCTGCTACAAGGGTTTACAAACTATTACAAGGGTTTACAAACCCACTACAAGGGTTTACAAACCTGCTACAAGGGTTTACAAACCTACTACAAGGGTTTACAAACCTGCTACAAGGGTTTACAAACCTACTACAAGGGTTTTCAAACCTGCTACAAAGGTTTACAAACTTACTACAAGAGTTGACAAACCTACTACAAGGGTTTACAAACCTACTACAAGAGTTTACAAACCTACTACAAGGGTTTACAAACCTGTTACAAGAGTTTACAAACTTACTACAAGAGTTGACAAACCTACTACAAGGGATTACAAACCTACTACAAGAGTTTACAAACCTACAACAAGGGTTTACAAACCTACTACAAGGGTTTGCAAACCTTCTACAAGGGTTTACAAACCTACTACAACAGTTGAAAAACCTATTACAAGAGTTTACAAACCTACTACAAGGGTTTACAAACCCACTACAAGGGTTTACAAACCTACTACAAGAGTTTACAAACCCACTACAAGGGTTTACAAACCCACTACAAGGATTTACAAACCTACTACAAGAGTTTACAAACCTACTACAAGGGTTTACAAACCTAGCACAATGGAGCCGAGTTCCTATATTATATATGGAACTGGTTAACAACAATAACAACGTCTTTATTGGGCTCCTAACAAAAACTGTCCGTCAGTGTGCAAGAGTCCGTAAGGCCAGGTTCGACTGCATACTATTGAACGCAAAATTTGTAACCTCACTCAACCTTGTGTTTCTGTACGTCACACTTATTACAATTCTACTAGTATACTAATGCAAATGCTGCAATTTGATTGGCTGAGCTACTCTATATACTATCAGCCATTTGAGTACAGTAGCTGTCGGTCGTCCACGAAATGCGATGTTTTTATAGTTTTTCCGAAGTTTTGAAAGGAATTTTAGATGTAACGGGTAAT
>JAHPZR010014008.1:0-17500 GCA_019787425.1 Platygyra sinensis
AGGATTTCTCCCTAAATTTATTTGCGCAATTTTTTTCGTCTGAAGCAAGATTATTCTTTGTCACGAAGAAGACTTTTTCTTTCTTGTCTGGTGAACAATTATAACTCAATGCACGCGAACTTGGCTTAAAGGTTAACTCAAAGTTTGTTACACTCGATAGTATACTTCAGCTTTAGTAGCTACACAGAAGGCTGAATATTTTTTTTGGAACGGATTGCACTAGCTCGAACGGCTGATAATTTTTTTCTTTCTTTTTGCACGAATAACGTCTCGTGTTTTCTTAACGGATTGCGACGAGCGGTTCGAAAATTTGGCGATTGTTTTAGAACGGATAGCTCCGGCGAGCCTAGGTTTTTTGAACGGACAGCTCGAGCCATTCGAAGGGATGACAGTATTTTCTTATGCAGCTGGAACCGTTTCAACGGCCTTTGTCATCTCGTTTGAGCGGACGCTGAACGGCTTACGAACGGCTGGCTAGCCGTTAGCAACGTTTTCGAGTGTGAGGTTACAATATTTTGCCTCTCGGTGCATGCCCTGTCTTGAACTATCTCTCTGTTTTTTTTGTCCTGGTACTGCACAAAACTTTTCGATCTCTAGTACTCTTCTGTTCAAAGCGCATTTGGCTCTTTAACGCTTGGATGCTGAACTGATATCATCTCAGTATATCAGTATGAAACAATATGATCGATGATGGCCACATCGGCATCTTTCTTCGTTTAGAATAGCTTTTGATTTGAAACATTTGCCCGAGTTTTAGGTTCAAAATAATAATAGGCTTTCCTGCTTAAAAAGCGCTTACCTTAAGATTGAAAAAGATACCCCTCTGACTTTAAAGGGTTATAAATTCACCGTCGAGCGTTTAGCAGGCGTAATGGTATCAGTCAGCGAAAGGTGAATGTCAGCGTTGTTGAAAATTTTGAAAAAAACAGTGACCTGCGTTTTTAATCGTACCAGATTTTTAGCGCTGGTTATTTAATTGGTCGAGGAACATAAGGTTGCCATGGCACCCGTCTTTCGACCGGATTGTTTTCTTTTTTTTACTTCGAACTGTTCCTATTTATAGTGAATTGAAAGAACTGACAGTTGCATATTTTTAATGAAAGAAAAACAGAGATAACTTTCCTTTATGGTTTCAGGTATAAACAGGTTTTATAGAGCGTATTCAATCTCGTGTCTAGCAACCTTACAAATTAATTGGAGCAAAAAAAAATGTTTACATAAAAAAAAGTTCTGACATTTTCACACTGATTCTTGGTTTATTTTTTTTTTAACAAAACATTTTTTACCTATATCGTTTCTCTAACAACCTTGATTTTTTTTTATCAATTTTTAATTAGAGATGAAAAATCCGAGATGGCGGGAAGTTGTTTCACACAGTGTTTATTGTTTCTTCAAAACCGCAATAAATTGCACGTCGCTATAGCAACAAAACGACTCAGCTGGAATTACATGAAATGATTTTATCTGATGCCAGTCACGATGAACTATGAAGGTAGCGTTATGACTGTTAAAAAGCCTCTTAATGGGATTAATTAAGCACCAGCACCCAATGTATTTGCTGTCCGTGACAGCGCAAAATTTTGATTAAATGAAAACTAATAAAGAGCGGATAATTAATTTGGAACTTATCGGGTTCAAAAGTTGATATGAAATGTTTCGAGCAGATGTCAGTCACGGTGAATTAGCTCCTTTTTTATTGATAGGCTTAAGATACGACTCTGAAGCGAGATGGTCCACAAAGCCTTGGCCAACCGGAACTGCAAGTGGTCGCAAGTAGACGTAAGTTCAACTTGCGTAGAGACAGTTGCGTTGGGTGGTCAAACGGACTCGCAAGTTTCCTCGCAAGTACACGCAAGTCGTAAAAAAAACCTTTTAAGGCAGAGTTTTAATTCTCTATTTCATTGGCGAATAATAGGTTAATGGACGTCACTCAACTTGCGTTGGCCTGGGTGGGTGGCCAAACGATGAAAAACTTGCTTTGACTTGGGTGCAAGTTTGATTTCGACCAAAGTGAGCGCAAGTCATCACAAGTCAACGCAAGTGCATGCAAGGCTTGGCCAAACGGAGTCGCAAGTAGAAGCAAGTTGAAAACTTGGGTTTACTTACGACTCCGTTTGGCCAGGGTTTGCGTGCACTTGCGTTGACTTGCGATGACTTGCGCTCACTTTGGTCAAGATCAAATTTGCACGCAAGTCGACGCAAGTTTTTCACCGTTTGGCCACCCAACTCAAGTCAACGCAAGTTGAGTGACGTCCATTAACCTATTATTAGCCAATGAAATAGTGGATAGTCTGCATTAAACTGTCTTTTTTTAAGACTTGCGTGTACTTGCGAAGAAACGTGCGAGTCCGTTTGGCCACTCAACGCAAGTCTTCACGCAAGTTCAGCTTGCTTCCACTTGGGACTACTTGCCGGTGCGTTTGGCCAGGACTTTAAGGGGCAGCGTGAATAAAGGGCTTACGCTAAAAAACACTATAGTTGGCGAAATGGTGCAAAATTCACAAAGTTTATATTCATTCACATTCAATGCTGTTATTGTTATCCACGAATATATTTATTCACATTCAACAACCGAGTTTACGTTTATGAAATATATTTATTCACAGTTGACGGTGTATTTCTTAATCACGATTATATTTACTCACATTTAGGGGATGTCTTCATTCACTTTCAACTCGTTATATTCGTTGACATTCACGATCGAAATATTCATTCAGCGTTTTCTGCGCACCACCTTTGCGCAACATTACTAGCTCCCGCTCTATAATTTCTGAACGCAATATGGCGGATGAAGGGTAATCCAAAGACCCGAAAGGCCCCAAACACAAGTGGTACTTTGGCGGGAACTTTTTTTCTCCAGCTCTCGACCCCCTACAAGATTGCAAACAGGAATGGAGCACTTCAGAAGTAGGAATTGGACAGAAGCTAGAGTATCTTTTTGTAGCTCTCGGTTTCCATCGAGTACTGCTGAGTACTGTCAATAGCGCAGTACCGAATCAAATACTAGGAACTATACGTGTTATGCATGGGCAATGGATAGGACACGATTCATCAAACTGCACAAACCTTGCGGTGTATTCTGTGACCAACTCTGAGGCCTTCCAAACTGGAAGCGTAGGCCTAGGGTGACCTGGGTATTCAAATAATATTCACTACTTGCACAATACCAGAATGCACCTCTTTAACCCCCCAAAAGTTTTGCATACTCATTGTTTGCAATTTCTCCTGGGACATGAACATGTCCCAAGAGTAATCTAAAACAATGCCTATGCAAATTTTTGGGGGGTAAAAGAGGTGTATTATGGGATTTGTGCAGGTAGAGAATTGGGGAACGTCTTGGCCGGGGAGCAGGGGGTGACGCGGAGGTGAGGGCGCTCGCCTCCCACCAGTGTGGCCGGGGTTCTATTCCGGTGTAATGAGTTTGTTGCTGGTTCTCACCATGCTCCAAGGGTTTTTTTTTCGGGCTCTCCGGTTTTCCTCCCTCCACAAAATCCAACATCCCCAAATACTAGAGGACCCGCATAAAAGCTGATGTGGCGTCCTCACTAAAAATTTTAATTTGAATCGCCATCAAAGATCGTCGGGTTCCACGCAGACAAAAAAGCTCAAATGCTTGTTTCAAGGTGGACATTGCATGAGGTACCTTATCGTGAAGTATGGGCTAGAGGATGGCCCTTGGCTAGAACATAGTTAATAAAGCGGAATGGTTAGGAAGCCCGGGAAACATCAAAGGAGCAAACAAAGATGCCAAGATTTAGGTTGGAAGGTCCATGACCGTGCAAAATCTTTTGTTTAGCGCTCATACACTATGCATGAGTTACGTAACCAACACGTTTCGATTGGTTGGATCCTCAGAACGGAGTAAACAACTATTGTGTGTTGTGCACGGTCAATGCCGAAAAAGCGACAACAAAGAAGTCTTTATAGAGGAGATAACAGGCTTCTCGATGATTTCGGATGAGCAACTAGCGAGTAGTTTTAAAAGTAAAAGGCGACGTTTATTGTTCAGCAGGCAATATGCGAATGAATACATGTGCCAGTGTGACAAGCAAAAATATAGAACTATTTCCTGTAATACAAGATGAGTGTGTCACGAGCACTCAGACCTCAGACGCCTCTCAGTCTCAGTTCTTATGACCTAAAATGTTTTACGGTCACGCAATGTTCATAGGCAACAGCTCGAAAGGAGTGGGGTGTTTATCTCTTTCTCCGGTTTATCGCTGACGCGTCAGTGGAAACAAAACTGACTTCAATTTGAACAACATTATATCGGGTCTGTCCTTCTATTTCTTCCGTAAAATATTCGCCTGCAAATGTGTCGGCTTATATTGTAAACCTTGTTAGTTTTTCACTGTTTGATCAACGTGACAGCGATAAAACGGAGAAGATATACATCTCGCTCCTTCGAGGATGGCTGTTGCCTATATCAACATTGCGTGACCTTAAAACAATTCAGGTGATAAGAATTGAGACGAGTTTATTTATTTATTTTTTTTAATTTCGAGGGATCTGAAGTCTGAGTTTTCGTGACACGATACAAAGAAGTGTCCAGACACCAAGGGGATCACTCATAAACCGTTCTACGAGATTGTTTAGTTAAATCATCGAAAATTATGGAGAAGCCTGAGCTGCTAGATCTGTCCATAGCTCCAGTTTAGCCCATGTAACACTTGTGTTTGGGATCTTACGTCTTTTTTCACCCTACACCTTACGTCCGCCATGTTGCGTTCAGAAATTATAGAGCGGGAGCTAGGACCTAATGATGCGCAAAAGTGGTGCGCAGAAAATGCTGAATGAATATTTCGATCTTGAATGTGAATGAATATAACGCGTTGAATGTGAATGAAGACATCTTCTAAAAGTGAATATATATAATCGTGAATAAGAAATACACCGCTAAGTGTGAATGAATATATTTTTTGAATGTAAACTCGGTTGCTGAATTTGAATAAATATATTCGTGATTATAATCCAACAAATCATTTTGCTAGCGCGCGATTGGTCTAAACACGTCACGTTACCGAATATCCCCCAATTTTCAAAACGGCGCGCGTTGCGAAAAAGATTTGAAGGATAATAAACACGATAGCCTCCATTTCGGGCGAAAATATGCTAGGATATTTAGTCCATGGACATTGTCTGTTCCTCGAAGCTCACAGTTTTCCTCGAGCTATGCTATCAGAAAACTGTTCGCTTCTCCGAACAGATAATGCCCGCGGACAAATATCCGCGCATATTTTTGCGCCAAATGGAGGCTATTGTTTATATAACATAACAGCATTGAATGTTAATGAATATAAACTTTGTGAATTTTGCACCATTTCGCCAACCATAAAACACTGCTAACCAATTAATTTAGTCAAGTTTCTTCTACGATTTTTAAAAATAAAGTCCAACCTTTCCATAGGAAAACCTTTTTTCCTTTTTTCTGGCGAAGATTTCTGATTAAATGCATGCCAACTTAAAATGTCATTGGGTTCACAGGGCCGTAGCTACATGAAATAAAAGGTCAACCGAGACACTTCACTTAAGTGTTATTTTCAGATTTTCTGGACAAGAAATCGAAAGCAGAGTGAATCAGTCGTTACGCTGAAAAACATTGCTTGTTAACTAATTTGGTCCTGATTGTTTGCTCTAGAAACTTTTTGTTTATCTTTTACCGCAATTGCTACTAATCTCGCAATCTGATTGCCTAATTTGCCGTTGTCGATAAGAGTCCAGACAACGCTGCTCGCATCAATTTGTCACGTAGTGCCATTTTCAGCTCGCGCTCTGGAAAAAAAACATTTTCTTTGAATTTGATCAGTACTAAAGCTGCCGCGTCTTGTGAGTCTGCAACATTTTGACCACTGCGATGACACGTATCACTGTACAGAACACGCTAAACCACATTCGATTTGTTAAATTAATGTTTTTTTTAATTTTTCCCTTTTTTCATAAAGAAAGCTTTTCTCTTATTTTTGACGTACGATTCTAATTAAATGTGTCCAACTAACAATGTGCTTAACTTTGACGTGCTCAACTAATCTAGAACGAGTTTTCATAATAAGAGTTTATTTCAACACGTTACATGTATGGTTGGGCTTACAATCTAACTTACGTAGCTTCAGTACGGAAAATTATAATGACTAGTGTTTTCATTAACTTTCTTGGTTTCCTGATGAGTAGCCTAATTGACGTCGGTAAGAGAGGAAGAGAAAACATCTGTGGCCTCCACCAACATTGAAAGCTTGTAATTTCATTGACTGGTTGAAGAACTCGATGTTGTCATAGCAACAAAAAACGTGACGAGTGTTCCTGTCTTTACTAACAACAACAACAACAACAACAACATTTACTTCTACCAAAAAAAATACAGATAAAAGTAATATATAGTTTTAAAACTTGTTAATATGGTATTAGCTGCCAATAATAACCATAACGGCTAAGAAAATTAGGCAGCTATCTATGAAATAGTTTAGTCTCCACTACGCCATTCGCGTTTCTATAGCAGCGACCGTTCTAACAATGACGCTGATCTCATTTGACAGATTTTGCATTGTATTCCATCCCCTAAGGGGAAAGTTTCTCCGTAAACCGAGAATCGTGTCAGCAGTCATTTGGGTTTTATCTTTTATTCTAATGATCCCAACTCTTCTTTTCTATAAAGTTACAGTTATTCCGACCGAAAATGCGTACGTACGAGTATGTCGGGGAGCGGTTCAGCTCAGCAACCACTCACGTAAGATCTATCACATCTGCCTCTTCTGCATATTGTACGCGTTCCCTTTGATGGTAATGGCAGTCCTTTACGTCTTAATTTGCCGCAAATTATGGCCTCGTAAGATCCCAGAAAACGTGTCAGGAAAAAGTCGCGCCGTCGTCGAAATGTCTAAACGCAAAGCTGTTCGACTGTTGATTGTCATAATCGTTGTATTTGCGCTTTGCTGGTTCCCAACATATGTCAATCACTATTTTTTGATCATTCGCCCTGACCAAAGGCATAAATTAACAGCGAAGGTTCAATACATGTTCTTTTGGTTAGCACATGCAAACAGCGCCATAAATCCTTGTCTTTATATCCTGCTTAATTATAATTTTCGCAAGAGGCTGGTTTCCACGCTTGTTCGTTGTCTGTGCCCAAGATGTTTCTGTTGCACATCATACTGACAAAAAAAAAGAGTTTAAGAAAGCAACGGTGAGTGGCTCTAAGTAAAGCAACTTCCGATCGAATGACACAACTTACTTTGACAGGCAAGCAGGAAGCAAAGGGACACCCATAATTGGGTTGGAAACTGCGAATGTGCCTGCGCGAATATACTCACATCGTTTTCTGCGAAAAAACTGTTCCGCAAAAGTGGAGACTAAACTATTTCATAGATAGCTGCCTAATTTTCTTAGCCGTTATGGTTATTATTGGCAGCTAATACCATATTAACAAGTTTTAAAACTATATATTACTTTTATCTGTATTTTTTTTGGTAGAAGTAAATGTTGTTGTTGTTGTTGTTGTTGTTAGTAAAGACAGGAACACTCGTCACGTTTTTTGTTGCTATGACAACATCGAGTTCTTCAACCAGTCAATGAAATTACAAGCTTTCAATGTTGGTGGAGGCCACAGATGTTTTCTCTTCCTCTCTTACCGACGTCAATTAGGCTACTCATCAGGAAACCAAGAAAGTTAATGAAAACACTAGTCATTATAATTTTCCGTACTGAAGCTACGTAAGTTAGATTGTAAGCCCAACCATACATGTAACGTGTTGAAATAAACTCTTATTATGAAAACTCGTTCTAGATTAGTTGAGCACGTCAAAGTTAAGCACATTGTTAGTTGGACACATTTAATTAGAATCGTACGTCAAAAATAAGAGAAAAGCTTTCTTTATGAAAAAAGGGAAAAATTAAAAAAAACATTAATTTAACAAATCGAATGTGGTTTAGCGTGTTCTGTACAGTGATACGTGTCATCGCAGTGGTCAAAATGTTGCAGACTCACAAGACGCGGCAGCTTTAGTACTGATCAAATTCAAAGAAAATGTTTTTTTTCCAGAGCGCGAGCTGAAAATGGCACTACGTGACAAATTGATGCGAGCAGCGTTGTCTGGACTCTTATCGACAACGGCAAATTAGGCAATCAGATTGCGAGATTAGTAGCAATTGCGGTAAAAGATAAACAAAAAGTTTCTAGAGCAAACAATCAGGACCAAATTAGTTAACAAGCAATGTTTTTCAGCGTAACGACTGATTCACTCTGCTTTCGATTTCTTGTCCAGAAAATCTGAAAATAACACTTAAGTGAAGTGTCTCGGTTGACCTTTTATTTCATGTAGCTACGGCCCTGTGAACCCAATGACATTTTAAGTTGGCATGCATTTAATCAGAAATCTTCGCCAGAAAAAAGGAAAAAAGGTTTTCCTATGGAAAGGTTGGACTTTATTTTTAAAAATCGTAGAAGAAACTTGACTAAATTAATTGGTTAGCAGTGTTTTATGGTTGGCGAAATGGTGCAAAATTCACAAAGTTTATATTCATTAACATTCAATGCTGTTATGTTATATAAACAATAGCCTCCATTTGGCGCAAAAATATGCGCGGATATTTGTCCGCGGGCATTATCTGTTCGGAGAAGCGAACAGTTTTCTGATAGCATAGCTCGAGGAAAACTGTGAGCTTCGAGGAACAGACAATGTCCATGGACTAAATATCCTAGCATATTTTCGCCCGAAATGGAGGCTATCGTGTTTATTATCCTTCAAATCTTTTTCGCAACGCGCGCCGTTTTGAAAATTGGGGGATATTCGGTAACGTGACGTGTTTAGACCAATCGCGCGCTAGCAAAATGATTTGTTGGATTATAATCACGAATATATTTATTCAAATTCAGCAACCGAGTTTACATTCAAAAAATATATTCATTCACACTTAGCGGTGTATTTCTTATTCACGATTATATATATTCACTTTTAGAAGATGTCTTCATTCACATTCAACGCGTTATATTCATTCACATTCAAGATCGAAATATTCATTCAGCATTTTCTGCGCACCACTTTTGCGCATCATTAGGTCCTAGCTCCCGCTCTATAATTTCTGAACGCAACATGGCGGACGTAAGGTGTAGGGTGAAAAAAGACGTAAGATCCCAAACACAAGTGTTACATGGGCTAAACTGGAGCTATGGACAGATCTAGCAGCTCAGGCTTCTCCATAATTTTCGATGATTTAACTAAACAATCTCGTAGAACGGTTTATGAGTGATCCCCTTGGTGTCTGGACACTTCTTTGTATCGTGTCACGAAAACTCAGACTTCAGATCCCTCGAAATTAAAAAAAATAAATAAATAAACTCGTCTCAATTCTTATCACCTGAATTGTTTTAAGGTCACGCAATGTTGATATAGGCAACAGCCATCCTCGAAGGAGCGAGATGTATATCTTCTCCGTTTTATCGCTGTCACGTTGATCAAACAGTGAAAAACTAACAAGGTTTACAATATAAGCCGACACATTTGCAGGCGAATATTTTACGGAAGAAATAGAAGGACAGACCCGATATAATGTTGTTCAAATTGAAGTCAGTTTTGTTTCCACTGACGCGTCAGCGATAAACCGGAGAAAGAGATAAACACCCCACTCCTTTCGAGCTGTTGCCTATGAACATTGCGTGACCGTAAAACATTTTAGGTCATAAGAACTGAGACTGAGAGGCGTCTGAGGTCTGAGTGCTCGTGACACACTCATCTTGTATTACAGGAAATAGTTCTATATTTTTGCTTGTCACACTGGCACATGTATTCATTCGCATATTGCCTGCTGAACAATAAACGTCGCCTTTTACTTTTAAAACTACTCGCTAGTTGCTCATCCGAAATCATCGAGAAGCCTGTTATCTCCTCTATAAAGACTTCTTTGTTGTCGCTTTTTCGGCATTGACCGTGCACAACACACAATAGTTGTTTACTCCGTTCTGAGGATCCAACCAATCGAAACGTGTTGGTTACGTAACTCATGCATAGTGTATGAGCGCTAAACAAAAGATTTTGCACGGTCATGGACCTTCCAACCTAAATCTTGGCATCTTTGTTTGCTCCTTTGATGTTTCCCGGGCTTCCTAACCATTCCGCTTTATTAACTATGTTCTAGCCAAGGGCCATCCTCTAGCCCATACTTCACGATAAGGTACCTCATGCAATGTCCACCTTGAAACAAGCATTTGAGCTTTTTTGTCTGCGTGGAACCCGACGATCTTTGATGGCGATTCAAATTAAAATTTTTAGTGAGGACGCCACATCAGCTTTTATGCGGGTCCTCTAGTATTTGGGGATGTTGGATTTTGTGGAGGGAGGAAAACCGGAGAGCCCGAAAAAAAAACCCTTGGAGCATGGTGAGAACCAGCAACAAACTCATTACACCGGAATAGAACCCCGGCCACACTGGTGGGAGGCGAGCGCCCTCACCTCCGCGTCACCCCCTGCTCCCCGGCCAAGACGTTCCCCAATTCTCTACCTGCACAAATCCCATAATACACCTCTTTTACCCCCCAAAAATTTGCATAGGCATTGTTTTAGATTACTCTTGGGACATGTTCATGTCCCAGGAGAAATTGCAAACAATGAGTATGCAAAACTTTTGGGGGGTTAAAGAGGTGCATTCTGGTATTGTGCAAGTAGTGAATATTATTTGAATACCCAGGTCACCCTAGGCCTACGCTTCCAGTTTGGAAGGCCTCAGAGTTGGTCACAGAATACACCGCAAGGTTTGTGCAGTTTGATGAATCGTGTCCTATCCATTGCCCATGCATAACACGTATAGTTCCTAGTATTTGATTCGGTACTGCGCTATTGACAGTACTCAGCAGTACTCGATGGAAACCGAGAGCTACAAAAAGATACTCTAGCTTCTGTCCAATTCCTACTTCTGAAGTGCTCCATTCCTGTTTGCAATCTTGTAGGGGGTCGAGAGCTGGAGAAAAAAAGTTCCCGCCAAAGTACCACTTGTGTTTGGGGCCTTTCGGGTCTTTGGATTACCCTTCATCCGCCATATTGCGTTCAGAAATTATAGAGCGGGAGCTAGTAATGTTGCGCAAAGGTGGTGCGCAGAAAACGCTGAATGAATATTTCGATCGTGAATGTCAACGAATATAACGAGTTGAAAGTGAATGAAGACATCCCCTAAATGTGAGTAAATATAATCGTGATTAAGAAATACACCGTCAACTGTGAATAAATATATTTCATAAACGTAAACTCGGTTGTTGAATGTGAATAAATATATTCGTGGATAACAATAACAGCATTGAATGTGAATGAATATAAACTTTGTGAATTTTGCACCATTTCGCCAACTATAGTGTTTTTTAGCGTAAGCCCTTTATTCACGCTGCCCCTTAAAGTCCTGGCCAAACGCACCGGCAAGTAGTCCCAAGTGGAAGCAAGCTGAACTTGCGTGAAGACTTGCGTTGAGTGGCCAAACGGACTCGCACGTTTCTTCGCAAGTACACGCAAGTCTTAAAAAAAGACAGTTTAATGCAGACTATCCACTATTTCATTGGCTAATAATAGGTTAATGGACGTCACTCAACTTGCGTTGACTTGAGTTGGGTGGCCAAACGGTGAAAAACTTGCGTCGACTTGCGTGCAAATTTGATCTTGACCAAAGTGAGCGCAAGTCATCGCAAGTCAACGCAAGTGCACGCAAACCCTGGCCAAACGGAGTCGTAAGTAAACCCAAGTTTTCAACTTGCTTCTACTTGCGACTCCGTTTGGCCAAGCCTTGCATGCACTTGCGTTGACTTGTGATGACTTGCGCTCACTTTGGTCGAAATCAAACTTGCACCCAAGTCAAAGCAAGTTTTTCATCGTTTGGCCACCCACCCAGGCCAACGCAAGTTGAGTGACGTCCATTAACCTATTATTCGCCAATGAAATAGAGAATTAAAACTCTGCCTTAAAAGGTTTTTTTTACGACTTGCGTGTACTTGCGAGGAAACTTGCGAGTCCGTTTGACCACCCAACGCAACTGTCTCTACGCAAGTTGAACTTACGTCTACTTGCGACCACTTGCAGTTCCGGTTGGCCAAGGCTTTGTGGACCATCTCGCTTCAGAGTCGTATCTTAAGCCTATCAATAAAAAAGGAGCTAATTCACCGTGACTGACATCTGCTCGAAACATTTCATATCAACTTTTGAACCCGATAAGTTCCAAATTAATTATCCGCTCTTTATTAGTTTTCATTTAATCAAAATTTTGCGCTGTCACGGACAGCAAATACATTGGGTGCTGGTGCTTAATTAATCCCATTAAGAGGCTTTTTAACAGTCATAACGCTACCTTCATAGTTCATCGTGACTGGCATCAGATAAAATCATTTCATGTAATTCCAGCTGAGTCGTTTTGTTGCTATAGCGACGTGCAATTTATTGCGGTTTTGAAGAAACAATAAACACTGTGTGAAACAACTTCCCGCCATCTCGGATTTTTCATCTCTAATTAAAAATTGATAAAAAAAAATCAAGGTTGTTAGAGAAACGATATAGGTAAAAAATGTTTTGTTAAAAAAAAAATAAACCAAGAATCAGTGTGAAAATGTCAGAACTTTTTTTTATGTAAACATTTTTTTTTGCTCCAATTAATTTGTAAGGTTGCTAGACACGAGATTGAATACGCTCTATAAAACCTGTTTATACCTGAAACCATAAAGGAAAGTTATCTCTGTTTTTCTTTCATTAAAAATATGCAACTGTCAGTTCTTTCAATTCACTATAAATAGGAACAGTTCGAAGTAAAAAAAAGAAAACAATCCGGTCGAAAGACGGGTGCCATGGCAACCTTATGTTCCTCGACCAATTAAATAACCAGCGCTAAAAATCTGGTACGATTAAAAACGCAGGTCACTGTTTTTTTCAAAATTTTCAACAACGCTGACATTCACCTTTCGCTGACTGATACCATTACGCCTGCTAAACGCTCGACGGTGAATTTATAACCCTTTAAAGTCAGAGGGGTATCTTTTTCAATCTTAAGGTAAGCGCTTTTTAAGCAGGAAAGCCTATTATTATTTTGAACCTAAAACTCGGGCAAATGTTTCAAATCAAAAGCTATTCTAAACGAAGAAAGATGCCGATGTGGCCATCATCGATCATATTGTTTCATACTGATATACTGAGATGATATCAGTTCAGCATCCAAGCGTTAAAGAGCCAAATGCGCTTTGAACAGAAGAGTACTAGAGATCGAAAAGTTTTGTGCAGTACCAGGACAAAAAAAACAGAGAGATAGTTCAAGACAGGGCATGCACCGAGAGGCAAAATATTGTAACCTCACACTCGAAAACGTTGCTAACGGCTAGCCAGCCGTTCGTAAGCCGTTCAGCGTCCGCTCAAACGAGATGACAAAGGCCGTTGAAACGGTTCCAGCTGCATAAGAAAATACTGTCATCCCTTCGAATGGCTCGAGCTGTCCGTTCAAAAAACCTAGGCTCGCCGGAGCTATCCGTTCTAAAACAATCGCCAAATTTTCGAACCGCTCGTCGCAATCCGTTAAGAAAACACGAGACGTTATTCGTGCAAAAAGAAAGAAAAAAATTATCAGCCGTTCGAGCTAGTGCAATCCGTTCCAAAAAAAATATTCAGCCTTCTGTGTAGCTACTAAAGCTGAAGTATACTATCGAGTGTAACAAACTTTGAGTTAACCTTTAAGCCAAGTTCGCGTGCATTGAGTTATAATTGTTCACCAGACAAGAAAGAAAAAGTCTTCTTCGTGACAAAGAATAATCTTGCTTCAGACGAAAAAAATTGCGCAAATAAATTTAGGGAGAAATCCTTTTTTGGGGCGGAAGTCATAACTGAAGTGTAACTGACATCGGATGAAAAACATTCACTATTAATATTCAGCTCAATCATTTTACAATTTAATTCTTCGCAGTCAGATGGACCTCTATAGCATGGACGGTTTGTTGCACCATTTCAGACCATGTGATGATATTCTGAAGAAATCTTGTTTTCAAATTTTCAAATCTGAGTCCCGTGTGTATGGATGAATAATTTTTAGATAGATAAAAGAATAATTTTCTAGAGACTGATAAAATGATCTGAAATGAGAAAACAAACTGCGCAAGCTAAAGAGGTCTATTGGTTGCCATTTAATCAAAATTGCACACCAGATATCACGAAGTGTCAAAGTTGATTTACCGTGTTTGATCGCCGAACAAAAGACCGAGTAAAAACTTATCGAAAGGGAAGAAGACTGAGTCAGCGTGTCGCAAAGTGATCGATATATGAAAGATCGCTTCAGTGACATCTTTCTCCCGGCTTAGTCCAGTTCAACCATCTGAGCACGTCTGCGTCATTCAGTCTTTTGACAACCTTTTAAGGGCCCATTAAAGTATCTTTTGATGCCGTTGCTAGGGAAAAATCAATTGGCTACAACTCTGCACATGTATGCTTCAATTGGACCAAATTTGGACAATACTCATAGGGGGCAAATATAGTCCAGTTCATGACGTCATCGTACCACGCCCAATGTCACGTGACCAGAAACAGAAAAATGCATTTTACCTGAATGGCTTAAACCTTTTTTCCGAATTTTTTGTACAATAACAATTCAAAAGCCGTTTCGAAGAAATTTAAGCATGCGTTTTGGCTTACGATGAAAAATAAAGAAATGAGAAAGGAAAATGTGCCTCTTTGACCACTCTTTTGCGCATAATTTTTTTGTTTTCCATTTTTTCGCAAAACCCATGCTTGAATTCCGAGAAAATATGATGTTCTTTCGAATTGTTTTAAAATCCAGCAATTACAAATATCTCTCGAGGAGAAAAGTTCTTTTTTCGCGGCACCGGAAGTAATGACGGAATTTTCAGCGGCCTGGTACCTAGCATTGTTGGCCAGGCTGCTAAGGCAACTTACATTCGTTGGTCGGTGTGAGTACGCAACAATTTTGCCAGTCTTCGCATCGTGGAAGGTAGCGTCGGAGCTATAGTGGCCGCGAGTCAGATAAAAGCCGTCGAACTGGATTTTTTCTCCACGTCGAACTCCTTCAATTCTTGCTTTTTGCACGCTCCAGTCAGCGATCCTTTTTAGGAACGGTGCAATCCATTCAACAATATGGATCCACTGAGTGAAACTGACGTGATCCAGACTGAGAGTCCCGAGAATTCTGTGGTAATCTTTTAAATATTGCCCATTGACAAGGAATGAATGAAAGAGCAACGAAATTACGTCCTGCAGATCTTGGGCGAGTTGCGGCTTTAACGACAGGAATGCTACTCTTCAAGTTGACTTTTTTTCCCACATCGACTACACTCGAACTCGAACTCTTCAACTGCATGTGTTTTGTTTCACCGAACAAAATTCGAATTCAGTTTCTTTTTCACAGTCACAGTGTTGTAGATTACTTTAAGTACTGTTAAGCTTAAGAAGGTTCTCAAGCGAGGTTGATGTTGTATTAGGAGAAGTTGTCTATCACAAGTTTCGAGCTCACCATTATTAGTCAAGTTTTATATCCGGCCGAGTGGCGGGCCGATATTTGATGTAAGAATGCTGAAGAATGAAATTTTTGAAATAGAGCTGCTTTCAAAAATAATTTACAAGCCTCCTTGCTCACCGTCTGCTGACCTCTGCTGCTCCATGCCAGTTGCAGTCTGGTTGAGTGCTTGCAATTTAGTGGCCTCGATAGCTTCGTTTATTTGTATTATACCTAAACAGTGGAGTTTCTCAGGTTCGGAAGGTCAGTTCACGGACACAGGTTCACAATTTCGCACCGTCTTATCGCAAAAGACTTCAGGGAGTTTCGGAGCGGTCAAAAAGGCCACGGACACAGAGTTTGCCGGTGGTTATAGCGTAATACTAATTTTAGTTTGTGTCTCTGCATCTTGGAGATTTCGATTCCTAACCTGACACTGAAAATCGTATGCTGTCGCCTTTTCGAAATTTCCTCATCAACATGCAGCCATCGCTGTGGCTTTCTGTTAATACGTCCGTACTTGGATGAAGTTTTCAAGCAAAACAGCTCAGTTTAAAAAATAAAGGCACCACTCACATGTTGTAACCGTAAAGAACATTAATCAGAAAAAAATGGAAGCAAAAAATGTTTTTAGTGTTTGTGGCAGCGAAGTAAAAAAGTTAAACAGCGACTTGAATCGGCGACGGGCCGGCGCCGAAAAAAGCGCGCGAAAAAAATTTTTGGCTGACCGGAGGTGAATTTGCACCTGGGTAGCAACCGTGTAGCTTAGCAACGAGATACTTTAATGGGCCCTTAATGAAATGAAAAACTTTAAAATCGTGCAAAAATAGTCATAGTCAAACCGTTTGGTTTGTCAAATAATAGACACGTACGCGTTAGGCAGTCCTGCTGCAAAGTCGTACTTCTCTCTGGGTACACCGTTCTCTATTCTATCAATGAAGAGAAGGATAACTACCTCAAAAGAACTGTACTAAAGCTAAGGTTGTCACAAAAGGATCGAGACATTCGGCAACGCACCAAGTTAATTTACTTAGAATGAAAAACAAGAAAATGTGGCGATATCATTACTGCATGTTTATTTCTTTCGTCGGGCGTTAAAAATCGTTAAAAAATAGTGATCGTTAGTAATCAAAAAAATCACCCAACTCGCCAGAGTAACGTATTAACTACACTCAGACTGGGCTTTTCTTTTCTTTCCTAGACTTGCCACAAGTCGACCTCATGAATTTCAAGGTAGAATATGTTAGGCCGCGAAGCGGCCGAGCGAGCGACGAAGTCGCGAGAGGTCGACTTGTCTCGCTTGACGGCTTTTGATTTGCGTTTCGCGCCAAAAACGAGGAGTGGCGTGACTTACAACTGGTGTCTCAGATAACATTTGGAAGTCCTTGATTGAATAGCCTAGCAGGTTCCACTCCGATCGACCAAATAATGGAATGTGTGTGTTTCTCCCACGTCGATCGAAAGAGCAAATTTGTTTACTCTCTACTAAAGTTATTAAGAAGAAAGATTTTAAACGAAAATTGACCAAAGCTTGAATCTTGAATTGATCGCCGGAAAGGAGACATCCAGTGGCGAAGGTTCACTTTTAACAAACATTTTTTGCCGAAATTGCGCAGAGAGGTCCGCAGACAAAAACGAAACCGTAGTTCGGAAGATTCTAGCTAGCTCAAAAGTCTAACCTTTCCCAGCTCCGGTTGGCGCAGAAACAAACACATTTCTTCCAGACAGATATGCTTCCACTGTTTTCTTCTGGTAGTCAATTTGTGATATTCCGTGCTCCTGCGTAGGAACGAAAAACATTTCATGATTGTTTACAAAAGCGTTTTATCAGTGTTTACACAAGAATTTAGCCTTGTCGTGTGGCTCAGTCATGTGCGCGGGAAACGAGCCCAAAAAAGTGGTCAGTTCCGACATTTTGGGGTCTTTCGGATTTGGCGAAAAAATCGCTCGGTCTTTTAAACGTCGTTTACAATACATGCACAGTATACATGAGTGAGACGTAAGGCCGTAAGACTGATTGGCATAATAATATCAAAAATAAAAAAGCACTTTATGT
>JAHPZR010014008.1:25000-44479 GCA_019787425.1 Platygyra sinensis
ATATTGCGTGGTCTCATTCAGGCAAAAGCTCTGAAATAAGTTCTTCGCAATTCCGCTGATAAATGTTCAACCAGTTCTACATTGTCGTAATCATTGCTTTTTTGCGATGTATTCAGGTTTTCTTGAGACCGTTAATAGTCTCTCTTTTGCTTGGAGGCTCGTAGCCTTGTAGTTCAGGCAATACCGCGGTTTCGATCCTTCTGGATCTCGTCAGTTGCCGATAAGGCGAGCGATAGAGACCAATGCTCGGTATCACTCGGTCACAGGCCTGATTTTTGCAGCTTTTATACTCGATCGGCGGATCAAAAGTTCTTGAATTTAATTGGCTGATGTATCACAAGTGGAATGTGATAGAGCAATTCTTTCGATCCTATTGTACACAGCTGGACGCTGTGGTTTATCTGATGGCTATAATGCAATATTTTAAGCATGTGTTGTAGATTTAACAGAATAAAGCAGTGTATGTAGGGACCCTTTTCTGTTCTTGTAGCTTGCCAAGTGTTGGTCACTGGCGTAGGGTTTAACATACTGCATTTCATGTTTAAATCTCATGATCCGTAGTACATGTTGTTTGTACTTTGTAGACATGCTATAATTAGGTTTGTATAAAGTCCGTACTCGCACGTGACGGGACGGGGCCTGCCTGGTAAGAATCAACAGTGACAATAAAGAGGTGACAGGCCTGCGCGACTCCCATTCACGTGTAATAGCCAGCCACCTGGTCTCCTTCGCAGCCGTTATTAGGGTCGTCACGCAACGCTTCTCTAGGGGAGAAGCGTTGCGTTATGACCCTAATAACGGCTGCGAAGGAGACCATCAAGCACCGAATGCGACCCGTCGGTTTCCAAATTAAAATTTAGTGCAAGCCGATCAAAAATTACGGTGAACTGAGAATGTAGGAGAAGATCAACGAATCGGCTGAATCGGTGACTTGTCGCTTTTGTCAAGGAAGCGTTGAACTTATGGAAAATTTACGCAGCAGCCTCAAAGGTTTTAGTTTTCTCGCTCTAAAGCCGATAAGCAAGAACTCTTGGACAGGTAATAGTGATTTGTATCCGACCGAAAATCCCGCGCTGCTGCGTATCACCTGTCAAACGCCTATTGTTATTGCAAGATGATCCCTCTCTGGTAAACACCATCATGGACTATTAGGTGTTTAACTCCAAGTCGGCAGCCCCTGAAACGATTTAGCTGAAATTTGGCCGGCTTAATGTCAGATAGTTTTCCTTGAAAACTGTGTCGGCGATTTTTGTCTTCTTTTTCCGTTTTCGATAAATCGTCATTTTTTCAAAGGAAGTGCTGATAATTTGTCCTCTCTGACTTTATTCTATTGTCACAAATGAACAAATCCACGTGTCAAAAACCTGAGACACGGTTTTTTAGTAGAAGGTGTGAAGAGGCAAATGCGATCTTAGCGGGACTGGAGTTGAATTTACACAGACATAAGTTTTCGCAAAAACGTCTTAATTGCGCTCCCTCTTACGATTTTGAGATCATTTTTAAAGGAATGAGCCATCAGATAATGTGTGGTTAGTTGGAGTTTATAAGAAAAATGAAAGCGCTACAGCGATCCACGCGCGGACGGCCCTGAAGGGCGGCTGATACCTTAATTAGTTGATATCACAAAGTGTCAAAGATCAAGGATTTACCGTGTTTGAGACCAAGGCCCACCGGCGGTTCATACGTTCCATTTCTGCCATGTCGAATTCACTTCAACGAATTAAATTCGACGCAAATTTTCCACGTCTGAATCGGCTGTCGCATTTCTGCCGCACGATCAACTGGTCTTGTCGCATTATCCGACAGAAATGCGATACCGATTCAAACGTCGAATTTCGGCCGTGTCGAATCCAATTCATACATTATGTTAATTTATTGAGCATGTGTAAATTTAGTTACGCCAAAGAAAACGGAGAAACTTGGCCATTATTGCCCTAATAAAACCTGAACATATTGCAACACATACTGCTGCATTTTCACCCTTCTTCCCCCCCGTTCTATTAACGGATTATTTTTTTGTAAAATTTAAGTGCTTTGTCTCTCAGTACCTTCGTCTACCATACAAAAACATTTTCCGCTGTCCGGCATACCCGACAGTGTTAATTCTGAATTAAGTTCGACACAAATGCGAAGTCTGAATCGACAGTCACATTTCTGCCACACTTAATTGAATTGAATCCGACACGGCAGAAATGCGACGTATCAACCACGCCTAACTGAAAACTTATCAAAACTGGGTAAGTCTATTGAATTGAACCATCTGTGCACGTCTGCGTCATTCAGTCTATTGACAAACTAGCCTTTTAAAGAAATGGAAAAACTTATGGTCAAAAAGAAAGCACATAATTAAAGCGAGAGAGTAATCATTTTCAGACCGAGCTCTGTAGTATCCCTTCAGGACTCGCTAATATTAATTTGTGAAACAAGGAAAACTAATCCCCACTTCTATAAAACGTTTCAAAATGCTGAATAAGATTTATACTGTATATTTGTTAAAGCACTTAGCTCATGTGAGAATTCTTGTTTAATAAAAATAGATACTGCTCTTTCATAGTTAAAAAATTTCAAGAAGCTTCTTGCAGCCCTTGTATGTTTAAATTTTGATCACGTACTCTTTGAATTATACAGGATCACTGAGATGCCATCTTCTGTAAACATGACCAACAACACTACCACAACGGGAGCAAATGGTAAATCTGTTACTTATTATTTCTAAGTTCGAAATTTTAGCACTTACATAATCTGCTGATTGAAAGCTATGTTTTTATTTGCTTGATAAAATCTTCATGGGATCATGATATAAATGGAAATAACAAAAAATGCCTAGCGATTTCTTTTAAACCACTAAAAAGGTGAAATTAAGGTACTAATCTGTTGTTACATTTACCCTCTCATGTCCAAGATCAAAATGAGTATTCTCAGAATTTTAGTATTTTCATTGCAACGAAATTTAAGTAATTACTTTTTTAAAAAGAAAGAAAGAAAATATCCAGAAGAGATGGGTTGCTTTTTCTAACGCTAGGGGACATTATCATTTTTTTAAAACATTGTGCTGTTCAAAACTGCGATAATCTGAAATATGGTCTCTATCTTACTGAAGTTTTGTGGACTGTGGTGACGTTAACTGGAGTGAAGGTAAACTTATGTTTTTAAGAAAGAAGTGAAAGGCTTTCCATTTTTAAATAATAACAATAACAATAACAACTGATAACAATAACAACTAATAACAATAACAACTGATAACAATAACAATAACAATAACAATAACAATTACAATAACAATAACAGTAACAATAACAGTAACAGTAACAGTAACAGCAACAGTAACAGTGACACTAGTGACAATGACAATAACAGTGACAAAGACAGTGACAGTAACAGTGACAGTGATAGTGACAGTAACAATGACAATGACAATCACAACAATAACAATAATAATAATAATAATAATAATAATAATAATAATAATAAAATAATAATACTAATAATATTTTTGTTTAAGTGTTATTTAATAATACAAACTTTATTTAAATGTCGCATGTATTTAGCATTGTGGTGCTAATTGGAGACACCATAAATAGGTAACTAAATATTTCAAATAGAACATAAACTATTAAGAATCCCAACTGGTGGGAAGCTGACCAGTTGGCTATTTCCTTGCATACGGCTGGCACGCAGGAAATTGGAAATGACCAATCAGGATTCAGTAGGCGGAAAAAACTTCACTATCCTCGCGTCAATGTAAGTTGAGAGGAAAGGGATTGAAATCAAGCAACTTTTCTCATTCGAGATTGCATTAAATACTCATGACAGGTGATTTACAATTCCAAAACCATAGCACATTGCAAAAAGTGAAACATATGAAACATCTTGCGTCTCCAAAATTCTAATTTCGCGCGAAAAATAGTAGTTCGTCGAGCGTTGCCATGTAGGATAATGATTTTTTTTAAACAAAATGGGCTGTTTGTCCTCAAATTAAACCCAGAATTCTCTAGTTAATTATTATTTTAGCTAACGGTGAAGGAAATGGCCATTATAGCGTCGTTTTTTACTCGAGATCCTTGTCTTACTTGAGGCCATTGGCTGACTAGAGCTACTTCACTTACTTGTGATGCTTGACTTACTTGAGGTGCTTGACTTACTTGAGATGCTTGTCTTACTTGAGGTGCTTGTCTTTCTTGAGGTGCTTGTCTTACTTGAGGTGCTTGACTTACTTGGGGTGCTTGTCTTACTTGAGGTGCTTGACTCACTTGAGATGCTTGTCTTACTTGAGGTGCTTGTCTTTCTTGAGGTGCTTGTCTTACTTGAGGTGCTTGACTTACTTGGGGTGCTTGTCTTACTTGAGGTGCTTGTCTTACTTAAGCTGCTTGTCTTATTTGAGGTGCTCGTCTTACTTGGGGTGCTTGTCTTACTTAAGGTGCGTGACTTATTTGAGGTGCTTGTCTTTCTTGACTTATTTGAGGTGCTTGTCTTACTTGAGGTGCTTGACTTACTTGAAGTGCTTATCTCACTTGAGATGCTTGTCTTACTTGAGATGCTTGTCTTACTTGACATACTCTGCTTACTTGAGGTGCTTGTCTTACTTGAGGTGCTTGTCTTACTTGACATGCTTTGCTTAATTGAGATTCTTGACTTGACTGATGCTCTACTTACTTGAGATTTTGGATTAAATTAAGGTGCTTGTCTTACTTCAGGTGCTTGACTTACTTAAGGTGCTTGTCTTACTTGACATGCGTGACTTACTTGAGGTGCTTGTCTTACTTGAGGTGCTTGTCTTACTTGAGGTGCTTGTCTTACTTGAATTGCTTGTATTACTTAAGGTGCTTGACTTACTTGAGGTGATTGTCTTACTTGAGATGCTTGTCTTACTTAAGGTGCTTGTCTTACTTGAAGTCGTTGCCTTCATTGAGATGCTCTGCTTATACTTGAGATGCTTGTCTTTCTTGAGATGCTCTGCTTGATTGAGGTGCTTGACTTACTTAAAGTGCTTTTCTTACTGGAGGTGCCTCTCATACTTGAGGTGCACTGCTTACTTGAGGTGCTTGTCTTACCTGAGGTGCTTGTCTTACTTGAGGTGCTTGTCATACTTAAAGTGCTTGTCTTTCTTGAGTTGCTTGTCTTACTTGAGGTGCTTGTCTTACTTGAGGTGCTTGTTTTACTTGAATTGCTTGTCTTACTTAAGGTGCTTAAGTTACTTGAGGTGCTTGTCTTACTTGAGATGCTTGTCTTACTTAAGGTGCTTGTCTTACTTGAAGTGGTTGCCTTCATTGAGATGCTCTGCTTATAATTGAGATGCTTGTCTTACTTGAGGTGCTCTGCTTGATTGAGGTGCTTGACTTACTTAAAGTGCTTTTCGTACTGGAGGTGCGTCTCATACTTGAGGTGCATTGCTTACTTGAGGTGCTTGACTTACTTGAGGTGCTTGTGTTACTTGACGTGCTTGTCTTACTTGAGGTGATTGGCTTAGTTGAGGAGCTTCGCTTACTTCCGGTGCTTGACTTACTTAATATATCTTACTTGAGACGCTTGTCTTACTTGAGGTGCTTGTCTTACTTGAATTGCTTGTCTTACTTAAGGTGCTTGACTTACTTGAGGTGCTTGTCTTACTTGAGATGCTTGTCTTACTTAAGGTGCTTGTCTTACTTGAAGTGGTTGCCTTCATTGAGATGCTCTGCTTATACTTGAGATGCTTGTCTTACTTGAGGTGCTCTGCTTGATTGAGGTGCTTGACTTACTTAAAGTGCTTTTCTTACTGGAGGTGCGTCTCATACTTGTGGTGCATTGCTTACTTGAGGTGCTTGACTTACTTGAGGTGCTTGTCTTACTTGAGGTGCTTGTCTTACCTGAGGTGCTTGTCTTACTTGAGGTGCTTGTCTTACTTCACATGCTCTGCTTACTTGAGATGCTTGTCTTTCTTTGGGTGCTTGTCTTACTTGAAATGCTTGTGTTACTTGAGGTGCTTGACTTACTTGTGGTGCGTGTCTTACTTGAGAAGCATCGCTTACTTGAGGGCCTTGACTTACTTGAGGTGCTTGTGTTACTTAAGATGCTTGACTTACTTGAGATCCTTGTCTTACTTGAGGTGGTTGATTTACTTGTGGTGCTTGTCTTACTTAAGGTGCTTGACTTACTTGAGGTACGTGTCTTACTTGAGGTGCATCGCTTACTTGAGGTGCTTGACTCACTTGAGATGCTTGACTCACTTAAGGTGCTTCTCTTACTTGAGGTGCTTCCCTTACTTGAGGTGCTTGTCTTACTTTAGCTGCTTGTCTTACTTGAGGTGCTTGTCTTACTTGAGGTACTTGTCGTATTTGAGATGATCTGCTTACTTGAGGTGCTTCGGTTACTTCACATGCTTGTCGTACTTCAGGTGCGTTACTTACTTGAGGTTCTCGACTTACTTTAGTTGCATGGCTTACTTAAGGTGCTTGCGTTACTTAAGGTGCTTTATCTACCTGAGGAGGTTGTTTTACTTGAGGTGCTTGTCTTACTTGAGTTTCTTGTCTTACTTGAGGTGCGTGACTTTTTTGTGATGCTTGTCTCACTTGGGGTGCTTGTCTTACTTGAGGTGCTCTGCTTACTTGGAGTGCTTGTCTTACCTGAGGTGCTTGTCTTACTTGAGGTGCTTGTCTTACTTGAGATGCCCTGCTTACTTGAGATGCTTGTCTTACTTGAGGTGCTCTGTTTACTTGAGATGCTTGACTTACTTGAGGTGCTTGTATTACTCAAGGTGCGTCTCTTACTTGAGGTGCTTGTCTTAGTTGAGGTGCCTGTCTTACTTGAGGTGCTTGACTTACTTGAAGTGCTTGACTTACTTAAGGTGCTTGTCCTATTTTAGATGCTCTGCTTACTGGAGGTGCTTGTCTCACTTGAGGTGTGTGTCTTACTTGAGGTGCTTGTCTTACTTAAGGTGCTTGACTTACTTGAGGTGCCTGTCTTACTTGAGGTGCTTGTCTTACTTGAGGTGCTTGACTTACTTAAGGTGCTTGTCCTATTTACGATGCAGTGCTTACTTGAGGTGCTTGTCTCACTTGAGGTGCGTGTCTTACTTGAGGTGCTTGTCTTACTTAAGGTGCTTGTCTGACTTAAGGTGGTTAATTTACTTGTGATGCTTGTCTTACTTAAGGTGCTTGACTTACTTGAGGTACTTGTCTTACTTAAGGTGCATCGCTTACTAGAGGTGTTTGACTCCCTTACGGTGCTTGTCTTACTTGAGGTGCTTGTCTTACTTTAGCTGCTTGTCTTGTTTGAGGTGCTTGTCTTAGTTGAGGTACTTGCCCTATTTGAGATGATCTGCTTACTTTAGGTTCTTCGGTTACTTGACTTGCTTGTCTTACCTGAGGTGCTTGTCTTACTTGAGGTGCTTGACTTAATGGAGGTGAATGTCTTACTTGAGGTGCTTGTGGTACTTGACGTGCTTGTCTTACTTGAGGTGATTGGCTTAGTTGAGGAGCTTCGCTTACTTCCGGTTCTTGACTTTCTTAATATATCTTACTTTAGACGCTTGTCTTACTTGAGGTGCTTGTCCTACTTGAGGTGCTTGTCTTACTTCACATGTTCTGCTTACTTGAGATGCTTGTCTTACTTAAAATGCTTGTGTTGCTTGAGTTGCTTGACTTACTTGGAGTGGTTGTCTTACTTGGTGGTTGTCTTACTTGAGGTACTTGTCTTACTTGAGTTGCTTGGGTTACTTTAGATGCTCTTCTTACTCGTGGTGCGTGTCTTACTTAAGAAGCATCGCTTACTTGAGGGGCTTGACTTACTTGAGGGGCTTGACTTACTTGAGGTGCTTGTGTTACTTAAGGTGCTTGACTTACTTGAGATGCTTGTCTTACTTGAGGTGGTTGACTTACTTGTGATGCTTGTCTGATTTAAGGTACTTGACTTACTTGAGGTGCATCGCTTACTTGAGGTGCTTGACTCACTTAAGGTGCTTGACTCACTTAAGGTGCTTGTCTTACTTGAGGTGCTTGTCTTACTTGAGGTGCTTGTCTTACTTGAGGTACTTGTCCTATTTGAGATGATCTGCTTACTTTAGGTGCTTCAGTTACTTGACTTGCTTGTCATACTTGAGTTGCGTGACTTACTTGAGGTTCTTGACTTACTTGTGTTGCTTCGCTTACTTAAGGTGCTTGTCTTACTTGTGGTACTTACCTAACTTTAGTTGCTCTTGTTATTTGAGGTGCTTTATCTACTTGAGAAGGTTGTTTTACTTGAGGTGCTTGTCTTACTTGAGTTTCTTGTCTTACTTGAAATTCTTGACTTACTTGAGGTGCGTCTCTTACTGGAGGTGCCTCTCTTACTTGAGGTGTATCGCTTACTTGAGTTGCTTGTCTTACTTTAGTTGCTTGCGTTACTTGAGGTGCTTTATCTACTTGAGGAGGTTGTTTTACTTGGGGTGCTTGTGTTACTTGAGTTTCTTGTCTTACTTGAGGTGCGTGGCTTTTCTGTGATACTTGTGTCACTTGAATTGCTTGTCTTACTTGAGGTGCTTTTCTTACTTGAGGTGCTCTGCTTACCTGAAGTGCTTGTCTTACTTGAGATGCCCTGCTTACTTGAGATGCTTGTCTTACTTGCGGTGCTCTGGTTACTTGAGATGCTTGTCTTACTTGAGGTGCTTGTCTTACTTGAGGTGTTTTTTTTTACTTTAGTTGCTTGTCTTACTTTAGGTGCTTGACTTACTTAAGGTGCTTGCCCTATGTTAGATGCTCTGTTTACTTGAGGTGCTTTTGTCACTTGAAGTGCTTGTCGTACATGAGGGGCGTGACTTTCTTGAGGTTCTCGAGTTACTTAAGTTGCCTCGCTTACTTGGGGTGCTTGTCTTAGTTGTGGTGCTTGCCTAAGTTTAGTGTCTTTTGTTACTTGAGGTGCTTTACCTAATTGAGGAAGTTGTCGTACTTGAGGTGCTTCTCTTTCTTGAGGTGCTTGTCAAGCTCCTCAAGTAAGTCAAGCACCTTAAGACAAGCACCTCAAGTAAGACAAGCGCCTCAAGTAAGTTAAGCAACTCAAGTAAGTTAAGCACTTCAAGTGTGTCAAGCACCAGAAGTAAGTCATGCACCTCAAGTAAGACAGGCACTTAAGCAAGTCAAGCACCTTAAGTAAGTCAAGCAGCTTAAGTGAGACAAGCACCTCAAGAAGGACAAGCACGTTAAGTACGACAAGCAACTCAAGTAAGACAAGCACCTCAAGTAACACAAGCACCTCAAGCAAGTGAAGGAGCCCAAGTAAGTCAAGCACCTCAAGTTAGCAGAGCAACTCAAGGAAGACAAGCACCTCAAGTAAGACAAGCACCTTAAGGACGTTCGCGCGATATTTTTCCAGTCGATAGAATTTTTTTTAATTTTTACTGCAGGCAGATAATGAGTTATTTGTGCCAGAAATGCAAAAACATTTAGGGGTCACCATCTTCGTTTCAGAGATAAAGCGGGTGGTAAACCATACTGATTTCGAAAAATTGGCGCATATCATTGAGCACGGTCTACAGGGGTTTATAGTTAAAAATATCGAAGGTGAGTCAACGGAAGCAAACGATCTTAGTCATATTTTGTAGAAGTGGGTCTGTTGCGTAAATAAATCCAAATGTTAGTAACGTTTTCACAAGATTTAACCCTTTAAGAGGCATTTGAGACCGCCGCACAGATGCACGAAGAGCTACCAAGAACGGAATTCGATGGTGCATTTTGCCAAAAATTTAAAATTCTAGTCGATAGATTTTTTTCATTTTTTCCCTAAACGTAGAAAATCAGTAGAGAAAATGATCCATCGAAAGAAAAATTGGGGTCACCGAACGTCCAAGATCGTTAAATCCAGTCAAAGCTCTAGCAATGGCCATCTGCCTTATCATTTGTTTATGTTATGACTTAGCGCGCGCGCTCATGGATGACGTGGCATGTGAATTTGCGTGCGCAGTAAGGATGCGCAGAAACAATTAGCGCGACCGTCCTTAAGTAAGACAAGCAGCTCAAGTAAGACAAGCACCTCAAGTAAGTCAAGCAGCTGAAGTTAGTTAAGCACCTCAAGTAAAACAAGCACCTCAACTATGACAAGCATTTCAAGTACGTCAAGCACCTCAAGTAAGACAAGCATCCCAAGTAACACTAGTACCTCAAGTATGTCAAGCACCTCAAGTCAAGCATCTCAAGTAAGACAAGCACCTCAAGTAAGTCGAGCATCTCAAGTAAGTCATGCACCTTAAGGTGGCCGAACACAGTTTTCAAGAACCTGTGCCTAATTCACCATAACTTTTAAACTATTTATGCTTTGGCGCCCATTTTTTGCAAGAGTCAAGGTTAACCATAGGAATATTTATTCTCGCATTGTGATCACGGTGCGAGCTGTTGCCATGGCAACGGGGCTTGTTGAAAACAAGGCTTAAATAATGGTTTTTGTTTATTTAAAAAAATCCAGTCGTTAGATTATTTTCATATTTTGCACACTAAGAATTGACATTAAATCCCTTCTGTCAACATGGTTCTAATAAAATTTTGACATTTTCGTAATTCGCCGTTAATCTTTTTCTGTATTATTAAAAATTCCCTATGTAAAAAATTCAGATTTTTTTCGATTGATCATTCACGTGGTCT
Source organism: Platygyra sinensis (assembly GCA_019787425.1). Lineage (NCBI taxonomy): Eukaryota > Metazoa > Cnidaria > Anthozoa > Scleractinia > Merulinidae > Platygyra > Platygyra sinensis. The sequence goes on from JAHPZR010014008.1 coordinate 35,584, forward strand.
CTGATCTATTTTTCTGCCAAATTTCTTGAAAGTCTAACGACTGGATCGTTAGAAATCGGCAGGTTTCTGCTAAAGCAATCGCTCTCAATTTTTCAAGCAACTGCGCATGCGTTGCATTTAACTGGGTTCTTTCGGCAACAAACAAAAGCTGAAAATTGCTGGGTTCTTTGCATCGTTACCTTTTCTAACATATCTTTGTAATAAGACTAAAGTCATCAATACACTGCGTTCAATTTTAGAGAAAAATAACACAGACAGTGCGGGTGTTGAGTAAATAAAATAAAATGGGGGCGGTGACCTTATTGCGCAAAAAAAAAAAAAATAACAAAATGCGCGAAAGCGTCAATTGTATATACGTACTCAAATCGCAGTAAAAAACTGTTATCATTCCGGAAACACGGTGGAATTCCGATTTTTTGGAACGTCCAAGGGAACTGATGAAAATTGCTTTTAAAAATCGGACAGTTCGCGAAATTACGGCGTTTGACTTAGGAGAGGGAAACGACTTTTTGTTTGAGTTATCGGGAGGATCAAAAAACTGAGGGGTCGAGAAATCAGGATTCCACTGTAGTTATTTTGAAACATTGCATACTCCTAGCCTATGACTTCAATCGTCAGCCTTATAAAATAGGAAACTTATAAAAGAAACAGTTAAGTGGCTGTCCCGCCAACAGCGGTCCGGTCAATTTCGGGTCAGAAAAAAGTTAGCCTTTATATTTTTTTAACGAAAAGGCCTTAGTGTGTATATACTAAAACCAGTATGTTTTGTTGCAATTCCTGCTTTTCTTTTTTGCTACGCCCCAAAACGACTTCAGCTGTCTGAGGAGAGATTTTGGTCGATTCAGTAATCAAAATTCGTGACTTTTCCGGATCGCGCTGCCTTAAAACAAGGACGTATTGCTCCATATCGACCAGACCACAGCATTCAGGTACATTCGAAGTGCTTTGCACCGAAATTTCGTTACGGTTGGATAAAAATTGGATAACTGCAAAAAAAAATCCAAGATACCTCACTGCGTCGCTTGTGAAAATGAATAAATAATTAGCTATAAGGAAGACTCAAAATATCGAAAGTGGCACCTAAACTAGGTTTAAAATGACATTTACAGCAAAGATCTTTCCATACTCTAACAGATTCTAGAGTTAAACTTGCGGGTATCATCCTTCATTAGACGCGAGCGAATTCTGCAGTTGAACACAAATTACTGCGTAATTATGCAAATGTCACGCAATTAATTCGCGGCTAGCGTGATGGCGATTGAATGGAACTTGGAAGCAACCGGATAAGAATGATGTTTGGGAGTCCAGAATTTCCTTTCATTCTGGAAATATCTTATATGCGTAACTTAGTACCCCTTATCTTGGATTGATAATGATGGAAATAGACGAAAGAATGTTTTCAAGGTAATTATGTATTTCCAACACTCACAGCCAGAGCTGAGGGCGGTTGCGAGTTGAAAGCAAACAAGCGGAAAATATTTAACGTTGTTTCAACAGCCCAGAAGTCCTGTTTCATACAAAATAAATCATGTTTATCCATTATTACCCTTGGCTTGGATTTCTTTGGGTTCATATTAAGACTCTACTGAGATAATAAGGAAGCTTGGCACTTTTAGGTCTAATTTCTTACCGACCTGATAAGATTTCAAGGAACAACTCAAAATACAGACGACATTCTTTTAGCTTCTTTTGAGTATAAAGAAGTACACATTCACAGTTTACGTGTCATTTACTCCTTTTTTAGCGGCCATTTCTTTTTTAATCATGTTAAATAGCAGCTGTCTGAGAAGTAAAAATTTTGTCGCACACAAGCGAAGCTTACTACGTACCATCTAACCGAATTGCTCTAGAAATGATTTTTCATACTTTAGAGTTTGCAGAACAAGGTCTTTCAGGTATTTAAGGAAGTCACGCTCAAAATAAATCGACTTTTCTAACCTCTTCCGCATCCAGAGAAATGGTTCAGCAAACTACATCTGAAAGAAAAATAACTATGCAAATTTCGAACCTTTTTATACCAGAGATCATATTACAAAAACATGTTGTGATAAGCTGGTGCGAAGACATGGCAACTTGTGAGACAAACTGTTTCCTTTTTTATAAAGATGCGGATAGATGCGGCGATTTTAATAGCGAAAGTGAGCTAGTACCTTGGTAGCCTAAATTTGCTTTAAATACCATTTATTTAAGAACCTATTTCGGCTAAATTGAAATATTCAGGTTCCTATACGCGGGCTATTACTGTACCAGTAATAGCGAACAAAAGTTCATTTCGATAAATAACAATTAAGAGCGACTTGCTGTAACAATCACCTATACCTATGCAAGATAGAAAAAAATCGCTTTTCTGAAAATTTGTCAGGAAGAAGGTTTTTACTAACTTGTTTCAAAACAGTAACTTTGAGGTTGTTTGGATCTTTATTTTCTTCTCCAGACCGCCTTTTGTATTTTGCCCCCAAAAAAGCCAAACTCGGCCCTGAAATTGCACTTTTTGCGAAGGCTGGCAAGCCAAAATGTTGTGCGTGGCTGGAAAAGCTAACCCATATTATTAAAATATAATGTTTTAGTACTTATTTCGCGTTGTCAGATCCACATGTAATTTGAACCTGAATTTTAAACAAATTTTCAAAATTATACGCGACGGCGATGTCGCGTCACGTCCAAAGTTAGGTCAAATTCGAGGACCAAAAAGTCAATCTGGTACATGGATTTACCTCCCAAAACTATTTTTCTGGATAACAGTATCACTTCAGCTCGCTTTTTATCGCAAATTTAGCTTGGGGAAATAAAACGCAAAAATTTGACAGCGTCTTGAAACCAGACACCTGAGCTAATCAGCATAATTTGGTTTTATCAATTGAGTTGATAATGTGAATTAGCCACCGTAAAGAGATTCGAAAGCTGACGTTTCGAGCGCTAGCCCTTCGTCGGAGGGGAGGAGCGCTAGCGCTCGAAACGTCAGCTTTCGAATCTCTTTACGGTGGCTAATTCACATTATCAACTCAGTTGATAAAACCAAATTATCCTGTAATACTCCCACCGACGCAGCACCATAGTTTCTTTAGAAACTTACCCCCTCTACCTGAGCTAATCGCTCGACATTTTGACCTTTCACGCCGCCATTATTATCTCGAACGTTGACCCTGAAATGTTTGCCTGTTGGCCTCAATCCGGTTAAATAATTGTTTTAAGCCTCCAGGTAACAGTTATGGCAATTTAAAGACAGTTTCTAGCTTCAACCGAACATGTTTAGCAAAGGCTAATTTTGAATAATTAAGCTTAAACATGTAGCGGTCAGCGAGCACAGAATGTACGCGACAAAAAGGTCGGTTTATAAATCGTTATCGGGAAAAATCTTGAGGAAAACTAGAAGAATAAATAGTTTATTAAATACTTGGAGTTATTTCTTACCTTAATCTCGCTTACCGTGATAAGAAATGGCAACGTCGCTGCGGCTTCAGAGCTTGTTCGAAACAGACTCGACGGTTGCCAGGCTACAAACAAAATCACGGACACAGAACTCCCAAGGTCGCGTGAGAGCGGCGGCGTTGTTTATTTATTTTAATTGTTACTATTTGTTTGGTTTTCTGTAACTGATTGTTTTGGTTTTTTTTTTAATATATAAGTTTTATTTATGTCATCTTGATTCTCATAGGCAATTAACTTTTGTGTTGACCCCATGTCAACGAGCGTGCCCTCCCTTTAACTCTGACCTGTCTTGTTTTTGCGCCCTTCTAGCGCGATTAATACTTTGTCGTAAAAGCGCTGTATCCTTTGGCCTTTCAAATTAATGTCGGATTTGTTTTTACTTTTAAATAACACTACATAACTGGAGAATCCTGCTTCTATATTAAAGTTCGAAATTGTAATTTAATGGCTTCATGTGGTTTTGCACATTTGTCGGGGGATAGTGTGGATCAAGTTCAGACAATCCGGCAAATGTCTAGTGTGTGGTTGTGGGAAGCTGTGCAAAGAGTACTCAAGGCCAACTTTGAAATTTTTGTATTTGAAGTCTGTGCCTTAGACTGTGAATCGAAGCTCTTGCTTGCTCGGCAGGTAAGAGAGTAGATATCACTTTTATTGCCGTATCACTTGTATTGAAAGCCAAACGCAAAGTGATTTTGATTTTTGTAATTAGTGTTATAATCTGCGGTCTAAACCTTCAATAATGTGAGAGCCACGCTGGACCACATCTCGCAATAGGTGGCCGTGCATGCTGGCTGTGATGCACCTGTCAACGGTCACGCATCATGCACTGTTGTCACGCACTATGTATGACTGTCACCTAAAAATCATCAAGCTGTCTGGAATGTCATAATGTATGCCAGAGTCTGTAGCCGAAGACAAGTTCATCTGTCATAATCAGAAATGTTAGTTCCCCAAAACTAGAGGAAAAAGAAGAATGCACTCCGCGGGAGAAAGCAAGACCTTGAAGAGAGGGTAGGCAATTGAAAAGCGTGTACATAATTAAACTTCTCTGGCCTTGCAAAATTTGGTAGATACAGAAGGTCACGATACAGTTGGTAGTTTTGGTCTTTCACATTCATCTTACAGGGGTGTTTGATAACAACAAGTCGCATCTTCGGCTGACAATTTGTCCAGGACAACCTGAGTCTTTCGGTATCACATGGCAATCTAATAAAAGAAACTGTACTGCTCCGATTTCTGTCAGAGGAGAACGCGGTATTACACTCTCGCAGTCCAAACAGCTATTCCACTCCACTGGTGTGTTAGTTCTTGTGGTGTCGCGCAAGTTTGTAAAAGTAAATTAAAAAAAGAAAATAATTAACAATTATTCACCGAAGTGGAGGTAAATATCCACCACTTTCAACGACACTGAGGTGAATAATTGTTTTAGTATATACCACACAAGCTGAATAACTAGCGGTCAAAAGAGTAACTTTATTTGTGATAACGTACCGACAAAAGCCATTTTGTTTTTCTTCGGCTGCTCGGAGGTGAATAGTACTTGGCTAATCACATCCGAGCTAGCCAATCAGCGCGCGCGAAAAGCACTATTCACTTGTATTATAAATACTAACTTATAATAATAATAACAATAATAATAATGATAATGATAATGATGATCATAATTATAACGTAACTGATAATTTTATCTGTTTTCAGCATGCCAGATTGTACAAGGGTTTATTGAAGTGCTTTGCTTGAGAGGTGGAGGCTAAAGCTATGTCACAATCGCAAAAATGTCTAACATTTTTTACAAGCCCCATATGAGCGCCAGCCCTCCTGAGAGTGTAGACCACTCGCGCGCATTCCCACTAGAAGTCCAATAAAACCCTTAACAGCCGAACATAATTCCTCCAATGGAAACCTAGCGGTCTTTTCCTTCGATATAAGCCCGCGGGAGGATCTTGTAACTAAATGAGTAGCTTACTTCGAGAGAGCTCTCTTAAACATACTTTGCATCAATACTGTAAGAAACCTATCACCCTGGTACAAATTTTCTTCCTTAACCGCTTCTCAAACACCCCAATTTGATTTTCCAAGAACTTTATGTTAATAACATTCTATCAAGTTCCCGTTCTGTTGACTCAGCCAACAACAAAAAAACTTAAGTTGGTTCGTCAACAACTCTGTCTCTTTGTTGAATTAATTCCTCACAAGAAGTTTCCTGGAGACTAACTTAGTTTTCTGAGGAACGCACCCGAGCCGGGGTCTACAGTTATTCGCCCAGGAGGGTTGGCGCTAATATATGTGGCTCGTGGGAGATTCTTCGATTCACAGTCTAAGGCAGAGTCTCCAAATACAGAAAATTTCGTAGGTGGCCTTGAGTACTCTTTGCACAGCTTCCCACAACCACACACTTGACATTTTTCGGATCGTCTGCACTTGATCCACACGATCCCTCGACAATTAAGTGTGAAAAAACCACATGAAGCCATTAAAATACAATTTTTAACTTTAATATAGATGCAGGATTCTCCAGTTCGGTATGTTATTTACAAGTAAAAAAACAAACAAGACAGGTCAGAGTAAATTCAAAGCAAGTGCGTGCGTACGATCTGCGAAATTTGATACCAGGGAGGGCACACCTATTAGCACAGAAAATGATTAGGTATGAGAAAGCAAAAGACATAAGTGTAATAAAACTTTATATATGTTAAAAAACAGCAGCAAAACAAAAAACAAACAGACAACCAAACAAATAGTAACAATTAAAAATAAATAAACAACGCCGCCGCTCTCACACGACCTTGGGAGTCCTGTGTCCGTGATTTTGTTTGTAGCATGGCAACCGTCGAGACTGTTTCGAACAAGCTCTGAAGCCGCAGCAATGTGACCATTTGTTATCACGGTAAGCGAGATTAAGGTAAGAAATAACTCCAAGTATTTAGTAAGCTATTTATTCTTCTAGTTTTCCTCAAGATTTTTCCCGATAACGATTTATAAACCGACCTTTTTGTCGCGTGCATTCTGTGCTCGCTGACCGCTACATGTTTAAGCTTAATTATTCAAAATTAGCCTTTGCTAAACATGTTCGGTTGCAGCTAGAAACTGTCTTTAAATTGCCATAACTGATATCTGGAGGCTTAAAACAATTATTTAACTGGATTGAGGCCAACAGGCAAACATTTCAGGGTCAACGTTCGAGATAATAATGGCGGCGTGAAAGGTCAAAATGTCAAGCGATTAGCTCAGGTGTCTGGTTTCAAGAAGCTGTCAAATTTTTGCGTTTTATTTACCCAAGCTAAATTTGCGATAAAAAGTGAGATGAAGTTATACTTTTATCCAGAAAAATAGTTTTGGGAGGTAAATCCATGTACCAGATTGACTTTTTGGTCCTTGAATTTGACCTTACTTTGGACGTGACGCGACATCGCCCGTCGCATATAATTTTGAAAATTTGTTTAAAATTCAAGTTCAAATTCCATGTGCATCTGACAACGCGAAATAAGTACTAAAACATTATATTTTAATAATATGGGTTAGCTTTTCCAGCCACGCACAACATTTTGGCTTGCCAGCCTTCGCAAAAAGTGCAATTTCAGGGCCGAGTTTGGCTCTTTTAGGGGCAAAATACAAAAGGCGCTCAGGAGAAGAAAATAAAAATCCAAACAACCTCAAAGTTACTGTTTTGAAACAAGTTAGTAAAAACCTTCTTCCTGACAACTTTTCAGAAAACCGATTTTTTTCTATCTTGCATAGGTATAGATGACCGTTACAGCAAGTCGCTCTTAAGAAATTCACGGACTGTTTACACATGTATTCTTTGTTGTCATGTGACGTCATCATTTTCCTAAATTATAAATTAGCAATCCTACTGAAGTTTTAGTGCCATCTGATATAAGACCCTATCATAACTTGACGTTTTCCGACGTTTAAGCTCGACAGGGTTCCTCGTATTTTTATAGAAGACAGTTGAATTTCTAAGTTTACGCGTTGCGTGACATTAAATGGCGGCCCGAGAAGGATCTCGTGTAGGTCAAAAGAGCAGTTATCGCCAACGTTTTTGCCAACTGAACAGTTCTTGCACTAGAAGAAGTATTACTTTCAATGTGTCAGAGCTCTAGAGTAATAATTTTTCGTTTCAATGGCAAAACTCAATGACAGATGTTTCTGTTGCTCTACGGCCGCCATGTTGGTGCCCTTCCGAGGGGCACCAACATGGCGTTTCCATACAAAGCTCTATAAATTTAGGTGAAACTCTTTTCCGAATAACGCGGGAATGAAAAATCGCACAGACCTAAATCTTGGGGAGGTTCTTTGTCTATCAATCATCTATCATATACCTGATTCTTGACTTCATTTATTGAATGGTGACGATTTTTATTTTCGATGCAAACCACCAATAAGAAAGATGGCAGAATTTCGTAAAGTAAATGATAGTTTGTATTAGTAGCAGACAGATGCTATCCTAATTAAATACCTTATCAACACTTCATTTGTGTGTCGTTGTATCTCTTACTAAAGTAAAAGGTTAGTGCTACGTAGCAAAAGTTTCAATCTCACACCTTTGGCACGCACTTCTCATACCAGGCTCCATTTCTCAAATGACAAAAAAGGAGCGACTTGCATGTTACTTACTGTGCTATTTCGCGGAATGCGTTACTTCCCGAAAAGTTGGGTGGAGGTTGTGTGACGGGTTGTTGAAGTTGTTTCTTTATTTCAGAAAAAAATTATGTGATTTTCACTACTCTATTTCAAACACTTCAGCCAAGCATCTAAACCTTTTTTTCCCAGACTACACCCTGCCTTGATTTGCCTTGGATTGCTTAAAAATTACCGATGTTAATTGAACATGCAGGGTGACAATGATAAAAGTAGATTCTTGTAACAATTATACCGAATAGCTAATTTGAAAAAATGTGCAGAACACACCCTATCTTAAATCAAACTGATTCAATAAGCACTCCCTTTGGCGCCGCGCTAAAACACCTAAGTTGTAAAGATGACGCTCCAGAGGATGTGGGTTGGGGTATTCTAAGGGGCATAATTAGATGTACAATTTGCATATTATTTAGTCGTTCAGTGTCTTTCGGAAGGCTACTAAGTTTACAAAGAATGAATAAAAACAGAATTTCAGGATTCCAGGAAGGTAGTTGCTTTGCAAATGCAGTCGTTGTTGATTGAACGCCAATTTGAAAATCTTGCGAGACCCAGAAACTCGTAAAGAACACAATTGGAATGCTGAACTAACTTTACAAGAAACAAATACTGAAATAAATACACTGTCTAAGAAGACCAAAGGCACTGATACTCTCCTTCGAATTCGCAATATAATTTTAAGGACGATTTATTTGTTCTCTGAACTTCAGTCGCCGCTGCCTCCGTATCATGCTAGTTTAATCAGGAGTTGCACAGTTTTTGAAATGGATCTTATCTCAGTAAGTTCAAAATTCATTCTCCACACGTAATTTACGTTTAATTTAAGTTT